>JAECUM010005657.1:0-97772 GCA_016617855.1 Megalonaias nervosa
TAAAGGCTGCCTTAACGTTGAGGTTGAAATGTCGCTTCTTATGCCCTTTTCTATCAGAATTCTTTAGTAAATCAGATGAATTATTTTCTAGCTGTACAGTTCCATACGACGTTTCATTTTCAACAAGAATATCTGTTGGTGAGAAGGGGTTAAAATGGTCTGATTCTGTGGGATCTGGACTCTCGGCATCATGGCCATGGTTATGGTGGGTGTGCTGATGTAGGGAAAAGCCCATTCTGTGAAGGAAAGGTGCATAGCGTTATACGTAGGACAACTTATATGAGTGAAAACTAGAAATAATATTTAAGAACCTGACTATTTTTGTGGAAAAAATTATAATGCTATTCACATTTATACATCGGTACCAATTTTGTTTGGATATGTTGTTGCTTCAAACCAGGATTTAAAAAAGTAAAAGAAAAGGATTGACCTCTAAAAATTTTAATTACTCATCCTCACTCAGTTTGAAATACTGATGAATACGTAATATTCTGTAAGGCCATTATTAACAATGATATCAATTATGTTAATATCAGTGAAACCATTCCATAGCAGCCACCAACGAGATGGTAAAAGTTTGGCTGGATACGTAAGGTGGCTGTTTAAAGAAAATGGTCTGATTCTGTGGGATCTGGACTCTCGGCATCATGGCCATGGTTATGGTGGGTGTGCTGATGTAGGGAAAAGCCCATTCTGTGAAGGAAAGGTGCATAGCGTTATACGTAGGACAACTTATATGAGTGAAAACTAGAAATAATATTTAAGAAACTGACTATTTTTGTGGAAAAAATTATAATGCTATTCACATTTATACATCGGTACCAATTTTGTTTGGATATGTTGTTGCTTCAAACCAGGATTTAAAAAAGTAAAAGAAAAGGATTGACCTCTAAAAATTTTAATTACTCATCCTCACTCAGTTTGAAATACTGATGAATACGTAATATTCTGTAAGGCCATTGTTAACAATGATATCAATTATGTTAATATCAGTGAAACCATTCCATAGCAGCCACCAACGAGATGGTAAAAGTTTGGCTGGATACGTAAGGTGGCTGTTTAAAGAAATTTAAAACTGTAGATAAAATTAAGTAAAATTAAGAGGAACGTCGGGCCTAACTGGATTTAAGAGGTTTTTTGCCTAAGGGAGGTAATCATTATAGGAGGTTCCAATTTAATTCATAGTACAATATGCAGCAGCAAATGACAGTGTATAATTCAGCTTGTGCAAAGAATGAGTTTGTGATTCAACATTTTGCATAACTGTTAGCTTTTTGCATATCTCAAAAATGGCTCATGTGACATTGCTGAATGTTACGTACAGTACAGTGTGACATGATGAGTATATGTAGTATGTTACATGATATTTATTTTACAGTTTGATATTTAAATATTTTGTTCAATGTATGATATTTAACTATGCAGTGTCAAGGCTCTCGGAGACTCCAGCTTCCGCGATATTTTCAAATGACACACCTTTTCTCCCTGTCACGTTTCACCGTCATGCGCCTCTCTTTTCACTACAACCTTCCCCTTTATATATTTTGGTTAGCCTTATAATAACTAAAGGTTGGACTTATATAAACGGTCATGGAACCGCTATCCATAATGAACAGTTAATCCATATCACTGCAATTGTTTTGTGAAACGGACTGACTCTCTGAAGGCTACCCTGACCTGACTTCAATGAAACCGAACTCTGTGGAATATGTTCAGCGTGTATGTAAGCATTTACAAGTTCTGTTGTAAAAACACTGTTTAACTAAATGAGCGTAGAATATTTTGAATTGATTTAATGTACATAAGCTCATAGGTATATTTGTTCAAGTCTTCTTTGTTTCATTTAATATGGTAATTTAGGTATATATATATATATATATATATATATATATATATATATATATATATATATATATATATATATGTATGTATGTATGTATGTATATATATAGTACAATGGAATGCCAGGTGTTTACATATTTAAGTTTCTTCGGTGGGAATGGAGATGCTCTTTTACTTTACCGCATTCTAAGTGATAATTTTGGGATTGAAAATAATTGTTGATGATTTTACTGTTGTGGATTTTTGTTTTGTTTTAGTGCTTTTGTAGAGTTGAAAGTTATAAATTTACATGTATAACGTTTAAACGTAACATTCTATTTACTGAGAAATATTTTCTTTTTAGTGCGATAATATAAATGGTTAAGAATTTAATCATGCAATGTACTATAATAATGATGATATACTTTTCATTTTTCTTTCTATTCTTTTGAAAGTGAAAGACTCCCAGGTATATGCCAGGGACTCTCAGAAACAGGCTGGAGACTCCTGAGTGCCATGAATAAAGAGTCTAGGACTCCTCATCCTGAAACTATTGAGACCCCTAAGTCTGATATGATATTTACATGTACGTGATATATAATATTTATATGTACAATGTGATATATGATAATTTTATGTACAGTGCAACATGATACGTATACCTACAGTGCGATATGATATTTATATGTACTATGAGATATATATATTTACATGTACAGTGCAACATGATATGTATACGTAAAGTGCGACATGATATATGTAGGTGATATAAGATACTTATATGTACAATGTGATATATGATATTTATATGTATAATGTGATATATGATATTTATACCCACTGTGCGACATCATATTTATATGTACAGTGCGGCATAATATTCGTATGTACAGTGTCATTAAATATTTGTAATTTAACATTCTTAAAGTGATGAAATGTGAACATTCTTTTTCAATAAAATCCTTTCATTTTAGTGCTGTTTTCTCTCTAAAATCATATAGTTTTCTACGAGATAACATTTGTTTCAAAAGAAACTAACTGCTCCGCTAATCAGTTGTTTCTAGTTGTAAGGGTGCAAATTTCTGTCGATCTATGAAGAGCACATTAATTTGGGCAGGTGAACGATTAATTAGATTCATGGGGACCAGCGCGTGTTAAATCACCATAATGCACGGATTTGTAATGTCTGTGTCATGCGAGGAGTGATTCTTAAAGAAGCATACGTTTATTTAACCGTCAGACAGACTGGAAGGATAGGGATTACTTCTTTCTTGTGTCGGAATTGTCAGATTTGAGATTTTCCAGAGTTAGTTATTTCGGAATCTCGAGGTCACGCAGACTACAATTTGGCGCCTAGTTATTAAAGGCGGGAGAGATATGTAATCCGGATTGGTTACGCTAAATAAGGGGCGTGATTCCCACACGAGATTTCTTGGTTTTAATATGTCCCATCACAAACATTTTAGTCAGTCTACGCTTTTCTGCAAGAGAAAACAAATGTAGGAGACTCCGAGTTTGAATTTAGAAGAAATTCACTCATAAATAATTATCCAAGGGATCGGATGCCTGGAAAGACGATGGACACGATTTTGGCGGTAGAAGCGAGAGAAGCTTGAAAACACAAGGTATTTTGCGCCAGTCTCATGTAATTCGTTGATATCAATACAACGATTTGTTTGATTTATTTGCTTATATTTGCATCAATGTATTTGTATAAATTCGTAGATAAATTTTCTTGATATGAATACAACTGTGTGAGTTCATCTATATGAATCCGTGCAATGATACTCTTTATATAAGTTTGACGAATTGTTTGAATGTGTCGTCTTGATTGTTATAGGAAAATATGTATCTAAGATTTTCATGCCTTACCTTAGTTGATATGAGTTACGAGAATCCGTGTGAATTCACCGACCTTAGATGATTTCACTTATGATAAAGACTTGAGTGCGTATTGACTGAAATTTACGTTGTTAAACCATGAAGTGAGATTTCATATATGCTAGAGACTTGAATGTGTGCATTCGCTAGAATTAACGTAGTTAAGCCATGTAATGAATTTCATTCATTTATTTGTGTAATTGAGAAGAGACCGGAAATGATGTCTCGGGAGATGTTAATGTAAGTCAGGCTTGAAATAGCCTTTAGGAAGTACATTAATCTTATGAAACTAGGTTTGTTTATGGTCTGCCATGTTTAGCTTGACCAGATAGCCTTTGGTATCTGTTTGAATTCCGATAGAACTATATCTGACATAACGAGAGGGGAGTAATGATCTATTCCCAGTAGGATATCTGACAGAAGATTTAGATTGCTTCTTTGTTTACTTTGGAAGGTGAAATAACTCCACTGGACGTATCCACGTACCTACCTATCTAAGTATCTACGTATCACGTACTTACATATCCACCTACCCACACAAAGTTCGAGGGCCGAAAGAGGCGAGACAATAGAGAGTTTGGAGAAGAGAAACGAAAAGTGGAAAGGACCAAGACGAACAGTCACAGAAAAGTTGGAGAACAGTCACAGTGAAGTTGGAATGAATCGGAAATAATCAGGTTGTGAAGTTGTACAAGGCAATGACTTCGATTGTTCACTCGATTCTATGATGAATTAATTCTATCATTTAAAACAGATCGGCTATTTATATAAGTATATTTGAGTTTGAAATTCGGTGAATGATTTATTTCAAAAAGAAGTGTATCTTCCTGATGTAATACATTATGACGGTTGTTTTTTTGTAATTGATTAAATTGTTATTTCATGTACGGGGGTTCGTGTCATTCTGTTTAATATATCTGCTCAGATCTCTATCTATCCCACCTATAAGTTTCACTTTTTTTAAAAATATTTACTCGATCCGGGCAATAACACCGAAGGCGATCATCCTCCAGATAACGATAACCAAATTCCACTACAACCCACCCCCAACAAAGTGGGGACTACGTAGCACCAGTGACTAAAACAATGAAAGATATTGCCTAAGATAGAGATTCAAATGCGTCAGAATGTTTCATTTCAAATATTTTGGTTTGTTGTTATAATATAATTTTCTTCAGACACGTTTGGCCAGTCCACCCACCGCACAAGTTCAAACAGACTGTTAAACTCTAGTAACAAACACTGAGAGAGCATCACAAATCATTAATTCTTAATCTATTGACAAAACATTCTACAAAATCATGGAAAAGCATGCTTTCAAAGAGTGCATTAATATGCTACAAACATGTCAATATCCATTACTTTATAAAAATGTGCAATTATTTCGTTTCAAAACTGGAATCAATGTTACGTAAACTCACATCAAATTGAATGCCACACCACTACTGGCCGTGATGAGCATGATGGTGGCATCAATCTCGTAAGATTGATTTATCACTCTTTCAACACCCATGTACACTAACACCCCTGTTAGTACCCACAAAAGCAGGATTGATATCAGGGCTCCAAGGATCTCTGAAAAAATCAAAGTATTCAGAATACTGATGGTTTGAAATAATGATGTGATCAGAGGGATTACCATTATATACGTGACAGTAATATTTATCTTATATTGTATTATGTTATCTTGCATTATTATAACAATATTTTTAGTATTAAAGTATTGAGGGTCTTGATGTGGCATCTAAAAGAGAGTAGTGGAAAGAAGAATGTAAAACAAAAACTCAAGAAAGAGGAGTAATATTCAATACCGACAATTTATTTACTGAATGATGATTTCATCTCAAATGTAAAACCGAATAATTTGCACTGGAGGAGTGTACCTTATTATAACCAACACTTAAGTGTCGCAGAGTAATTACAATATAAAACAATACATAAACAAACTTCTCAAATTTCATTTCATTTAAGCAATGTAAACAAAACCAGAAATTCTAGGCAAGCCTTGAAACTAAAAGGTATTGGGAATAGTGGTAACATATAAGGTTAGCATAATAGAATATATAAAACAGTATCATTGGTATGAAAATATATGGGGAAATATTGACATTCATTTTCTTTTGTGATCACCTGCAATTACCAATATCCTTCTAAAAGCAAACAATCTTAATTTTAATTACACTGTCTCTTCTCTTATCTCTTAACGGCCGGATATTGATCACCTGCCTGGCACATGCCTAATAGCCAAATGCAAGTGCAGCTGGTAAAGAAATCTGGATCAGTAAAATGTTTTCATATAAATTTCGTCAAATGCTGGTTAACTGCAAATGTACCTAAAACAGCTGTGTCTTATCTTTCTCCATTTTGATAGCTTCACTACAATCTCCTGGCACATCAGGAAAATTTATCCGTTAATAAAATGCTTCTATACGAGGACACTTTCTGCCTTTGTTGGCCAAATTCTGTTGATTAGTTTATTAGATACAGCTATTTAAAATATTTGTCTATTCTTAGTAATGACAGATATGTTTTGATAGCAGATTATTTTATTGGTATTGTTTGAACGTCCCTCATGCCCGGAGGAATATAGTCAAATTTGATCAAATTCTGTTGGTGCTTTGTTGCTGTTTTTTCCATGTAGCTTTCTGAGTGTAAAACTAATATTAGTTATGTGATAGTTACCTACTTTTATTGAATTGCTCTATCTTACTTTAGCGTAAGTTCCCACTCCAATAACAATATTCCCTCTTAAAAAATAATAATTGGTGGTTTGGAATAGAAGAAATAAAAAACCAACATTAGAACAGAGAAGGACGAGTGAATTGGTAAATGATTACGTAATTAAAATTACCGTATAAATGCCGATAAAAAATTGCGTACGCTCCAGCAAATTCTGCTGCTTCCTTTGTTATGACATTTTTGTGCCTTAAAATATCATTGTCTATAAAAAAAATTTAAAAAAAAAAAAAAAAAAAAAATTGTGTCAAAACGTATACCAACATAGATTTTGCCATCGTAAGCATTGAGTCTGTGCTCAGTTGATACACTAAAATACAAATCAACGGCGCTCTTTAGTCCGCTAAATTCTGGCTCAATAATCCAGAAGTAAAGATTATTCGATCTTATTTCCTCGTCCATCTGGGCTACTTGCTCCAACGTTAAAATAATTGAGTAAGGCCACGTATATTTTTTATTCATTTTACCTATGCCATCAATAGTTTTAACCAGATTAGAATTCTCATTCTCTTTGTTGTTGTTACCAAATTGTTTTAACGCCTCATACGCGGCATAGTATTCAGCTTCCGTGTAACTATTATAATATTTTATTTTGTTTATGAGACGACTAAACACAATAAAAACTGACTTTGATAAAATCTGGCTATCATTAGCAAACTTATAAACATTCAGCAAAACATCAATATCACCAAAAAATACTCCAAGATCCTTATGTAGTCTTCTCATACCAAAGCAGCGCCTGATACTTTCTTCTTTGCCCAAAATATATTTGTTTTTTGTTCCACGTGTTTATCCATGGAGTTGTGTTCATTTTTATGTTGCGCGCCATCAGTTGTTTTTTCTTTTTTTTTAGGAATGCAGTAAAGTTTATATTTCCTCCTATAATTTACTCATTCCCTTTTAACTGGAGAAATTAATCATTATTTGTACTCATTTATTTTTTGGCAAGTTTATCATTACTCATTGCTCTGACAGAGCATAAATTTTTTTTCTGTGTTTATTTTTTTTCGTCTTTGCTAAGGTTTCTTTTCAGGTCAAATCATTTCGGCTATAACGTCTATTTGTGTTTGTCTTCCGTCAGATGAAACAATACATTTTGCTTCGTCGTCACTAAAGACAACATAGTATAATCCTTTACAAACATTAATAAAATCCGCCATTATTTTAAACTCCACATAAACTACTACACCTGGTCATCAAGAGTATAAAAGTGAAAACAACTCAGTCCAGGATTTTGCCACTGCGGCAACGCAATAAAGTATGTGTCATTTAAACTTCGATGTTGATGAGACAGGAAACTCCTGAGCCGGCACACCGATATAAGTTTGATTTACCGCTGCTGTGCAAAGAGTCATGAAGCTGATATTGTCGTTTGATCCCTCCAGCCGCCAATTGTAAATTCTTTTTGCCCCACTAGCTCGGTCTCGTAGAGTAAATTTGTATATTGCTACGGCTGATGGACACTCTATCTTGAACCAAAAATTGCTTTTTTTGCTTTTTTGCGCGTTTGTCGCCCACTCATTTGAATTTACGGCCGTCGCTAAATGCCATGAACAGGCGTAAAATGGATTAAAAGTACCATAAAATGATGAATCACTAACAACAAATCCAGTACGATTTGCTGAGTCACTGGTTAACGGTGGTATGTGACCGACGCTATTTGTTTGTCCTTTTAGCGCTGGAGTCAACGTACGTTTTGTTGGCGAGGTCCTTACAAGCAGTTGGTACGGCCGACGATTTTACTTTATTGGTTCCCATGTTGAAGTCACCTGTCATTGTGTCTCCGATCTTTTTGACTGAAGCCAACGCAGCATGTAACAAACTTGAATACGGAATAGCGTCACCAGGGTCGATTTGGGTGGGTAAATTTGTAATTTTGTTGCTGTTTATATTAACTGTTCCTGTCATAGTGCCGCCCGATCTGCTCAATTGGTACTCTGTCACGTAAGCAACGCTTCCAGCGTACGTATTTTCTCCAGGATACGACTGTGATAATCCTATTATAACTCTACCGTTCATATTTATTGACCCGCTCGTCGAAAAGCCGCCAAGAGAGGCGTGCTTTGTTAACTCTGATTTAACTTGCACATTTTTTACAGCATCATTGTCACCTGGAGGAAAATGTGACTGTAAATCTGTGATCTTTACCCGGTTCTAAAATGATAGGATACCAGGAATTATATCACCGCTCTTACTAACTTTTAAGTTGTTTAGTGTGTTTAGTTGATTTAAGCCAGCCTGTGATGGATTACCGTTGGGAAAAGGATACGTCGTCTCTAAATTTATATTTTTTTACCCTCCATATTGAGGTCTTCCGTCATATTGTCGCCGCCCTTGATTACTTTCAAATCGTTTGCAACGTTCAACTGGCTCAGACTGGCGGCCTGTGACAAATTAACGCTGGGTAATGGATAGGCTGTCTCTAAATTTATAATTTTGTTCCCGTTCATATTGAGATCTCCTGTCATACTGTCACCCTTACGCAAAACAGACACGTCACTGACGTCACAACCACCATTCATCGTATTGCCTATTGCCGTCCCGAATTTGGTAAAATAGGACATTTTATTGATATATTTTGTATAAAAATTAAGTATAATATGAGCATCATTAATTTCGACACAAACAAAGAAATGTCATAAACACAAGTTTAATTTACCGAATTGCCATTACCCGATCATTGGTCGAACTGGTTCAGGTAAAGCGAATTTACTGATGAACCTGATACTCAACAACGGACTGAACTACGATAAGGTTTATATTTACACAGTAAATCTGCAGCAGGACCAATACCAGTTACTTCAGGATTACAACGATAAATTGCGGGAAGAACTTGGGGCTAACTATGACATATTTCTGATCAAAGACCCAAATCAGGTGGCGCCAGTATCTGAGTTGGACTCCGCTGAAAATAAGGTTGTTGTCTTTGATTACATTCCACTCCAGCACAGTGAGATGCAGAAAATAAAATAGTATTTTTCTTTGTCGCGAAATAAACGCTGCAACACAATTTACCTCCCACAAGAATTTGACGTTGACAGATTTATCAGGCGTAACACAGGTTGCTTCATTTTGTTTTCAGCTCTGGATAACGCCGACACAAAAACGTATTGCTAGGGAACAATGCGGTGACCTTTCCAAGGAAATATTCGCTGAGGACTATCATAGGGCAACTGGTGATAAACGCGATATTTTTATTGTACGATAAAGTTTGTAACGACAAAACCAAAATGTTTCGCCGCTGTCTTGATCAATTTTTATGTGACCAGGATAAATGAAATGGATAAAAAAGAAATACGAGCCAGACTGGTTAAACAGCAGAATTAAACTTGAAAATGGAGTGGACCTACGCTAGACGAGGAGAGGCAAAATCAGAGGAAGGGACAGCTAAAGTGTTTAAAGGACTGATCGATGAAAAACAAGACGAAGTAATTGCTAAACTTGAGGAGAAGGCGGGGAAGACTGGAGCTGAATTAATGTAAATATGGAAACAATTAATACCGTTGGAGATGCTTGAGATAGCTAATATATTTAGGAAAAAGCGTGATCACTTTAATCAGAGAAACATTTATTAACTTTGATAAAGAAATGGTTATTTTATTTTTGAGGAATGCTCTCGATCCTGTTGAATTTAGTATTTTGGAATACACTGATAGAGAGCTAAATAAAGCCAATATAAAACAATTTATTAAAAGATTAAATGAGTTAAGACGAGAAACACTAAACGCAATATTTAATCCAAGGGGAAAAGACGACTTTGCGATCATGAGAGAAATAGGGAGCAAACCAACAAAATAATGAAGTGTTGTCGGTGAGAGATTATTTACACTTTAGCAAAACCGGGGAATTCGATGACACAATGACCCAGTTTTAGTACATTGAGTACCTGGACGACAACACAAATGACCCAAATCAGGCTGGGCAGAGAACAATAAACACACGAGACGAGGACATCTATCTTCTGCCTCACAAAGCTTTCCTTGAGGTAAGAGGGTTTATAAGACAAGCCCCAACTGGTGCTGGTTTTGCTGCTGGTTTACTGATCACGTTACAAAACAACGGTTGGAGTATTTTCAAAAGCGTCCGATACCAGATTGCTAATGAAACAATTGAGGATATTTCTGAATATTTACCAACGGCCAGCACAATATTAAATTCAATTTCATTTAGCGACGACTACTAGAGAAGTGCGACAACAAATATGTTCTGGTTCAAAGACACCGGTAATGGACGGGTTTCTAACATAGAGTTTATTCCTTTCAGAATTCCATTTGGCCATGGAGCTAATGCGGCGGCTGATCTGGCGTTGGTATTAAATTATCTTATTGGGATTAATCCACAGTTAGGTATTGCCCCACCAGCTGTCGCCGCTTAAGAAGCCGCTGTTAGAGCGTCACTAACAACAGTTTGCAATGCACTCAGCACTGCCCCACCTGGTGGAGCCGACGATGGGGTTGCGATGCTCGATAAAGTAAATGAAATAATACCAATTTGGCGAGTCAGATCAATTATGTATAACGCTGGATTCGCAAATAGAAGAGCGTTCACTGACAGTGGGGTGTCGGTTTCCATGTTTCTGCCGTTATCATCCATCGTTGGATTTTGTCGGGACGTGAACACAGTTTTCAGAGGCGTTAAGCACACGCTTATCCTTAATCGAGCAGAACCAGCTGAATACGTTAAAAAAGCAGCCAGTGACGCCAATGGAGAGTTTGCTATAACACACCTGTCGCTGTCGATGCTAAAAGTAGTGCCCTCCGTAACAAAGGATCTCGAACTAACACCAACATTAGAAACATCCAGTAGAAAAATTTACTTTATGCAAAATAATTTTTTTTTATAAAAGGATGCCAGTTACCAGAGCACACAGTTGGAGATTAACGAGCTCCCCAAGTGAGAAATCGCCACGCCACATTTTCGTTGTGTTTAAGCCAGGACCCGGCGCAAAGACCCAAGAAGAAATTAAAATTATATTCCAACATTTTGATCTGAGGAGAATATACGCCTCAATAAATTCACGAAGGTATCCAGACAGAGAGCTTGAATGTGATTTAAGACCAGCAACACTAAACGTCTCGATAGCCTACACAATGTTGCTGGAATCGATGCAAAATATCAAAACGCTGTTGACGGTACACAAATATCAGTCGACGAGTTTGCAACAAACTACCCTATTTTTCATTTTGATGTCAGCAGAGAACATCCGGCTCACCGGCCGAAATATAAATAAATTCTGCGCTTGGGCTAATAAAGCTGCTCCATTTAGCTTATCACGTTCGATCATTACATTACGCTTGATGCCATCAAGAACAATATGAGTGTTCAAGTGTAACAACCGTTATGAACACAATAAAAGTTTTGTATTAACTATAATAATAATGCCTTATTTACGCGGTGAAGTAAATTTGAGTGAAGGATAGATCAGACAACTGGCCAGTGCTGTGTCAGCACGAGAGAATGTATCGTTCAAAATTGATCCCAGAGCTACAGGTGTAAAAACAGCGCTGTTGCTAACCAAGAGTCAAATGATAATATAACAAAAGGCTCGTAGTTTATCCTGAATCAATCAGGTGCCCAAGTTAAACAAATGAGTAAAACTGGCGGATTCTTTCGACCGGTAATATCGAAGTTAATAACGACTATCACGCCCAAAATATTACCCGTGTTAGGAAGACGGAAAACTGCGGCAGCATCAGGGGCAATATCAAGGGCAACGAGACGAGCGACTGAGGGCGGCGCAGCCGGCAGTCGCCTCGCGACTGGCAGTGGCTTAAATTTATTTTGTATAAACCAATTAAATAATGCCAAAAAAATCAACCGCTGCCAAGCCGAGGGGAAAAGAAAATCAACGACGAAATAAACGAGCAAAAGAAGTCAGAGCTGTAGATGAATTGAAGCCTCATTTGGCCAGTACTAACGGGAATAGCGGGAAGTCGACTGCCGAACCTTCTGGGAATAGTTCGAGGGCTAACGCTACCAGGAACCCGTCGTCCGTGAAACGGATAACGCATACTGAGGCATCCATAAAACAAATGGTTGCACCGTTAAATAATTTTGATATAGAGAAGAAGCTGGCTGGTGTAAAGAGTTTCATTGGTGTGTATAGTAAGGACCAGTTGCCGAAGAGACGACAAGCTGGCTCATCATGCATCATAAACACAGGATTTCAGTGACGGTTCGGAAACACTGGGTTGCATTAAACAACAATAATTATTTTGATTAATTTGGATTTACTCCGTGTGATAGAATTAAGAATTATGAAAGAGACACAATAAACTATTCTCTGAACCAGTTACAACCTGTTGGGACGAATGCCTGTGGATATTATTGAGTACATTTCATCAGACACATGAGTAAAAAAAAAAACAGAGGAAAAAGACAGCAAATTCATCGATTTATCGTCCAATTTGATCTAATTCCATCATCAAACAACGACGATATATCAATTTTTATCTAAAACCTAAGTATAATCATGTTGACGTACTGTTTAAAATGTAAAAAGCCAACAGAAAATTTCAACCCTGAAGAAGAAACAACAAGAATTAAAAGAAGGATGATAAAGAGTATTTGTGAGTTTTGTGGAAAAAAGAAAAGTGTGCTCGTGAGAAACGAGGTATCCAGGACGTCTTTAGTGGCCAGACCAGATTCACCATGCTGATAAAAAAGTAGTAAGAACAGTAAAATAATAATGTGCGGTTGTGATGAAGAATACTATTTGGCCAATGAGGACTATAAGATCGTTGTCTATTGCAAAAAGTGTGGCCTTAGAGAGATCATCGGAGAAACGTATCAGTTTGAGCCAATGATTAAGAGGATTACAGAGGGGAAAATTGATGTTCACAATTTAATAGGAAAAATACCACGGCCAAATGGAGGATGGAAGCTGTCCAAACATAAATGCACTGGCCCATGGAATCCGCTCGATGAGCATCTCGATGGAAACGATCAGCCAGTACTGGTCAAGAACCGTATAATCAGGTCGATGAAGTTGCTATGAGACACGACACTTGTTACAGAGACTACTCTGACGATAAAAATAATTGTGACAGAATAATGTTGGATGAGTTGTCGGCGATGAAACCAAAAGGCATGCGCGAGAGGTTTGATAGACGCCTTGTTCAGGGAACAATAGGAGCAAAACATAAATTGGGTTTTGGGGTAACTGGCGATGATACAATCTTTCAAAACTGGCTAGAGAATCGCATAAACCTAAAAAAAAAAACAATTTCTGCGGAGAAAGGTCGTTGCAAACGCAGTAGACGACATATGGTCCACCGATTTAACTGACATGATACAATTAGCTGATTTTAATCAGGGCAAAAACTATTTTGTAAATATCATCGATGTATTTAGAAGATACGGATTTAGTGTACCAGTAAAATGTAAGATGGGGAATGCAATTGCAGCGGCATTTCATAGTATCATAAAGCAATACGAAAGAAAACCAAATAAACTGTGGACCGATCACAGCGTAGAGTTCTTTAATAAACAATTTGAGTCTTTTCTAAATCAATATAAGACAGAAAAGTACGTAACATGAAACGAAGGAAACAGCGTTATCATTGAGAGATTTAATAGGACTCTAAAAGAGGAGATCAACAAACACATGACGGCTCACAACACAAATAATTACGTTGACACATTACAAAAGAGAGTTGATGAGTATAATAACACAAAACAGATCAATTGAGACGCCGCAGAATGAGGCAATACAAAATCCTTTGTTAGGCGATAAAAACCAATTTGAGGAGTATCGACACGATCTGCAAATAAAGTTCGGTAAACCAAATAAGTTTAATAAACATGATAGAATAAGTGAAAAAACATTTGAGAAAGGATACGAAAAAAATTAGACTGAAGAAATATTTATTGTTGATAAAGTTTTACCGACCATCCCTGTTACGTATAAACTAAAAGACGTGAACGGTGAGGAGATAAGAGGCTCATTTTACGAGAAGGAGCTGCAAAAAACAGAGCAAGAGATTTTTGTTATCGAAAAGGTTTTAGCAACAAAATTAAAAAATAGTTTAGCTAAGTGCCGAGGTTACCCTGATTCGTTTAACTGTTGGATTTTGTCTAGTACGATAAAGAGAACTTAACGAGTGTTATTTAGTACACTACCAAAAATCGTTTCGTACTCAACTAACACTGATTTACATCTTACTGGATTGCAAAGTTTAACCAGCTCATTTTTTTTTTCTCATTCGTATTTATATATATCTTTCTTGGATCAGGATGAAAATCCTCATAAAAATGTGATCACATTTTATATTTTTCCGCCGACCTGGTATCGTCACGTTCATAAAAAGTCTCACTGCACCGTCAAAATAATCCTTCTCATCAAATGAAAAATTAATTTTCTTTAGTTTTTTTTTTAGCAACGTGGTTCTTAGCATCATATTTATTCTTTGTCCTCTGATGCCTGTGATAAACATAGGCGACTCGTCATCAATCACTTCACCGTGTTTTGGGACGTAGCCAGGTTCTTGTTGTTATTTGTTTGCCACAGGCAGCTATGTGTTGTTTATTGGCAACAGTTCTTTGTCCCAATCGGTTTGATCAGATATTTTGTACAAATCAGTGAGAAAATTTAACAGGATCATTATACCATAGGTAAACAAATTTTACCCTAATTCCATTGAAATATTTTGAGTTGGCTGAGTTCGTCACACCTCCAGCAACAAATTTAATTGAAGTTTTACAGATTCCAACGTATTTACCGGCCGCCGCCATCGATCTAACTTTCATCTCGTTTGTTTCCAAATGTATTGACAGAACTGGTTTCGCTGTTTTTGTGCTTTTTCCTGCGTTCCCTCTCAAACAGTTTTCTTGCTGTGTAACAGCCTCCAAATTAAAAACTCTGTTATCCGTCTTGATGCTATTCTGGTGATAAACGATGAGCCCATCCAGAATGACTACGTTGAATGTTTCATAGACAAATCGATGCGAATAATAATATTTTTTTGCTTTATATTCTCCTGACACCATAACACCCAAGTAGCCAGTGTTACTGACTGTCCCCACTGCTTTTTCGTTCTCTTATTTCGTATCATTCCATCCTCATTAGCCTCATAATTATTGTAAACTGGGTGAATTTTGTACTCTTCCCCCAAAGATAAATTATCAATCTCGTTATTCTTCCTACCATCGCTGACGTGATAAACGCGTTTTCCATTTGGTATCTCACCGTTAAACACCATCCAGATAAAACGACACAGTAACATTTCAGTAAACCTATCCGTCTCCGTTGCTCTGACCATGGCATCGTAACCAAATGGCGTCAATCGGCCAAACAGCTTTTTATTTCACATTAATGATTTGGCCCAATTTGTTTCCGGCGTACAGATGATATTTTTTGTTCTGGTAAAACTGCTCACTTTCGTCAACAGAATTATTTTCATCGATCAGGTCACCAACGTTAATAATTTTTGGTGTTATTTCACTATACAAAAATCCTTTTCTTTAATAGTAATTTTTCTTATTTCCTATTAGACAGACAGTACAAGGTATAGTATGATGACTCGGAAAAATACAATCCTATCAGAATTAATACCAGCTGGTAAAATTACACGAGAAGAAAATGTGGAGAGATTACAGAAAATGTTCGTCAGTCTGGTAAAGAGACCTTGGAAATACTCGAGGTCAAACGCCGATCTTTACAACCTGATAAATTATTTGCGGAAAATCATTGTCGAATTACCCAGTGGAGCAAAACGAACTGAGTATGCTAATGAGTTTAACGACCTACTTGACTCCGCCGTCATTACACGAGCCCACATGGCAGGAATTATTATGGAAAATTACGCGGCGGTGACTGACAGACTAGTTGCCTACTCCAAAATAAATCTGGAGCTGAAGCTGTTACATGAGGAGACGAGTGAAGTTTGGAGCCGCAAACAACAACGAGAGCGGATAATGAAGGTTGAGAAAGAAATTAAAGAACAAAAGTAAAGCTGATTGCAATCAGCCTAAAAAATATTGCTGATAGAAAAACTCAATCAGCGTTTGACGGATTTGATAACTCATTTGAGTTTGATGACAAAAAATACTATGTGATGAAATTGACCAACACGATACCTGAATTAACTTAGCAAGAAAATTTTTATTAAAAGCTGTTTTACTTGTTCTCAATTTCTCATTGTTACTAAACACGAACTCTGTTAATTATTCTCATGAAGAACAATTATTTTAAAACCTATTTTCTTGTTTTGAATTTGGTGAACCAAATATATCTTTCAAACAGAAAGATTTAAAATAGTCTTACAAGAAAGGAACTTTTATAGCAAATTATGTTCTTTGAAAAATACTTGTGCAATCATATTAGCATTTTTTATTGGGGGGGGGGGGAGCGCCGAGTGGTCAAGTAGTCTAAAGTGCTCACCGTTACGGATCATTGCCATCTCACCTCTGTCTGCGTGCGTTCGAGTCTCTGGTTCGGCTAATGTGGGTATGTGAGAATGCTTGCCAGTAGCTTCTCGTGGGTCGGTGGTTCTTTCCGGGGTTTTCCCGGGTTCTTCCTCCACTATTTATACTGACCGCCATGTATAGCCCATCTTGTGCTGACAAATGGCGTTAAACCCTACAACAAAAACAACAACAACATTAGCGTTAGGAATTCTGCTATATCCAGAATCCAACCCTTCCATAGACTTGAAGTGCCCCGTATATACTTTGTTTAGATAAGGGAAGTAATTCTAATAGATTACATCCTCTTACCCAGCTAGGCGGTGGTCCGTATACCAGATATCGTCAGTTTTAACTTGAGCACTATCTAACAGATGATGCCGCATTGCGGGTAGGGTTGGAGCGATTTATAGCAATGTGATTGGGTAAGTAATTTCAGAGAAATTATTATAAAGTTTCCTTCCGTGTGGGATCAACAGAACTTTTTACCTTTAAGGGAAAAAACTCTCCTAGCGATTGCTGAAACAACACATTGTATGCGAATATAGATGTGCAAGGAACTATCCTGTGAGCCCCACTCGATAAATAAATACAATTGAAGGTTTAAAACAGGTGAAAACCTCCAGCCAAAGTTGACAGTTCCTACCATAAACTGCAGCTGTGTCACGAGTAGCGTGGTCTGGTGACTCTCTGGGCAGCAGCCATGGAAGCAACTAGATTCAACACCGTTTTTTTTGTGAGGCCATGTCACGCTAATAGAAAGAAGAAAAGGTGGGATTAGCATGTCTACCATCTGATTCACATATCTCTATAACTGAGACATTGCGTTGAAAGGCAGGGCTGGTAGAAACGGCTCGTATTTCATTAGTTGAAATCCTAATCAGACGCGCCTGATCTTGTGGGAGATCATAGTATTCTGACTGGATGACTCCCTGTAGCAAAGGAGATAACCCTTGTGGGGTTAAGTTCCGTTGACCATATTGGAATGGAGGAAAAGTCTATGGCTTCTTGACCACGATGGACTTCGTGCGCTTCAGATATCTTAGGAGTGTACTTATCGAGTCCTGAAACCTATCTCCTCTCGAAGTATCGATCAACGAGACGGGCAGTAAAGTTATGTACTGGATTCTATTCGAAGGAGGTCAGTTGTTAGCAATGAAACCCAGTTGTGTCATTAAAGCGACTTAACCGTCTGAACGAAACTGTAGGTAGTTTGGATCCGCGGTCAAAGCAAGATGTTCACTTACTCTAGATGCCAAAATAAATGCTATCAGGAAGCGTGTCTTGTATGATAGTTGCTTCAGCTTGTCAGTTGACAAAGGTTCGAACTTAGCAGAATTGAACCATCTCAAGACCCATGACAGATTCAACTTCAGGAATATGGAGAGTGAGCAACGGCTGGGTAGATCAAAGTTGGTTAAGTCTGAGAGATCTTTATTACGACTAATATCAAGACGCCCACATTGGCCAAGTGTATCAAAACTCATGGAGCGATATCCCATAATAGATACCGGTGCAAGCGTCATCCTTTCAAAGAAAAAAGAAAGATATTAGCCAACTGTGGAATGGAGGCTGAAAGTAACATGACAGTATTTGTGCCACACCAGTAACACAAAAACTGCGCCATTTCCCCTCATATACTTTAAAGTTGAGGGCTGTCTAACTGACAAGATCCTCCCGACAACTGAAGACTGGAAATTTTTTTTTTTGCGCAAGGCTTGCCGGACAAGACCCATGCTGTAGGTAGAAGTTTCTCTGGATATAGGTTAAAGATTAGTAACTGCGGCTGTTTCAGAAGCTTCGTGGTCGCAAGGATTTCAGTCAAGTCAAGCAAATCTGTGACCCTTGACTGGTCCCATTGGAGAAGGGCAATCATGATTATTTTGCAATCTGTGCCCTTCATATTCGGTATTAACTTGGGAATCAGCACTGCTAGAGGAAGGCATAGGCCCAGATTCCCTAGACAGTCCATGCATTCGGATCCGAGAATAGTGGGACGAAGGTAAGCAGCTTGTTGCTCAACCTTGCCGCAAACAGTCTCTTTTATCTGTCGACTCCACAAGTTGCACACTCGTTGGAAGATAGATGGGAATGGGGACCACACTGTGTACATTAGCTGTGCCCTGTTTGATAGGGTGTGGGCCAAAATATTTAGCCTGCCAGGAATATGTCGTACCTGAATATTTATTTGATGTTGGGAACACCAACGACAGCAGTCCTATATCAACATGCATAGTTGCTAGTATCTTGGTTCCGAAGATAACTGATCACCACTGAATTGTCCGATATAATATGGGTTGTTTTTCGAACGATCTCTCCCGCCCTTTTGTCTAGTAATGTCGCTATCTGCTTCTGAAATATGTCGGCCTTTATGGCTTCTGTCATAGTCGCCACCATGGAGAGGACTGATGAAAGGGTTGGGGCCAGATCAACGAGATGCAGATCCAAAACCAATTGTATCAACCACGCATCGTGAGGGAAGCGATTGGTCCATGAGCTGAAGAACAGAAGGAGCATGGCACCCACCTGAAGGCTGCCTCTGGAAGATAGAAGAGACAAGCCCTTGTTTGGAGTTGGGAGGCCTAGAGGAGGACAAAACCTGTTTTCCCTTTCCCCTCCCTTACTGTCTGCGAAAAGGAGGATGAGACTATATCCTGTTGCTTGCTCAATTCTATACTGTTGCCACGTCTGAGTATCACCTAATCATATCTCTGATGTCTCCCATCCCGTCTTTGAGGCTGTACGTGACGAGGGCAAGCCGATAACAAACTTTAGAGGCAACTTCTGTACTGCCTGTGTTCTGATTTTCTACCTACGTCCCTCAAATTCAAATGGGGACCAGGAAGGTATGGAGAGTAAAGTCTCTATGCGGTGAGGTTTGAGCGATGGAGAGTGGAATAGAATATCCATTTATATTAGACCTGTGTTAGAGAAGGTTGTTAGGGTTTAGCTATAGCGTGATGAGCCGCCCTTTTAATGACTTTGGAGATGCGACAGACCGCATTCTAGGCGAGATCTCTCTCGACCTTCTCTGTCAATCAGTACACCACGAGACAGGCCAAATCCAGTCTAGAGGAAATAGATACCACATTCCTCACATGTTTTGAAGTAGCTTTTAAAACTTGTGTTTCCACTTAGCAATACAGACATGACGAAATTTTTACGGCGGTGAAATCATTGTGAAGGCTAGACACATGCGAATGATAGGTGTTACTGTGAGACCTGTACCAATAAGGAACAAAGACCTTGTTATTACTAGAATCGTTTATTATTTCTAATAAGCAAGCAGCTATTTCCGCTCTCTTCAAAGATGGGGTAAAATTCTGAAGGACGGATGTACGTCATCCTTATCATCCGAAGGCTTGACTTTGTAAGCTGTATTTGTAATTTGGGGGGTGGGACACATTCTTTAGAGGGTAGGATACGAAAAATTCTTGTATGGCAATTTTGATACTGAATTGAATTCTTTCCATGGTAGGATCGAAATTATTCGGAGACTAAGTTGGAACAGTCGTCAACGTGAGGGTTCTCTTGCTCCAATGGGTATATCCCATTATATGTACGGGCTGTCGATCCGGGCAGCAAAGTCAACATAAGACATTGTCGCTGATGGTACGGATGAATGATGTTTGAAAACTGAACCCGTGCCATACCTATTCTGACTGAGCGACCGAACAGTTTTGTCGACTGCTGGAACTGCAACTATGTTAATGTGGTCAGCTTGTTGGCTGGAAGGCAGTATGGATTGGTCAACCCACATTGGCTCGATCGGTCGACAAAATGAAAAATGCATTCCCCCATTCCCGGCTAAACTAGATAACAAGTCAGAAGAAGGGTGTAAACTTAAAAATATCTTGATCGCTATATTTGGATGGAACACTATTTTCCTTGCTCTTAGGGTGTTTTTGGAGAACACTAGACAATATGTGATATGTCTACAAGGAGGTTTTGGACGATAATCATTTAGTGAAATCGTGATTGTCTTCCGCCACTTTAAAACATGCACATATTTTAAAATTACTTTTAATAACCATGTTGTTGCAGACGATTTGAAAATATCAAGAACAAAACACATCTGATGCAAATACAATATGAGATAAGGTCTATCCAATATCAAAATATAAACGTTTAATTCCGTTAGATGTCCCAAATCAACAATCGTCTACGAAAGGAAAAGGAAAAACAGTTTCCGATCTAATTTAGCAAGGATAGAATGAAACAGTAATTAAATAAATACAGATAATATTATAAATATATTATAAAGATATCAGAATAAAGCGATAACATGCGCGAATAGGCGAACCTAGGAGCAAGGACAACTGTACTGCGGTATTACGTAGCTGTAATATGGCGTTACCGATGTAAACAAATGTCATAAAATGGTAACAAATTCGCACAAAATATCTGACATTTCACCAAAGTACACATAAATGCAGTATACACGTCAGTATGAATGCCATAATTGTACCGCCAAAAAGTGTTGGATGGTTAAGAGAAAAATAGGTAACCACGGAGTCTCTGAAGTCTGTTGACATTTTGCAGTGAAAGTTAAAACTGACGATATCCGATATGCGGGTGGCTCCTTTAGCGGTCAGGGGAGATAATCTGTAATAGTTACGTCTCTTGGTCAATACAAAGAATACATAGTTGTTGTTGTTGTTGTTGTTGTTGTAGGGATTAACGCCATTTTTCAGCACAAGATAGGCTATACATGGCGGCCAGTATTAATGGTGGAGGAAGAACCCGGGAAAACCCAGGAAAGAACCACCGACCCACGAGAAGTAACTGGCAAGCTTTCTCACATACCCACATTGGCCGAAGCTGAGACTCGAACCCACGCAGATAAAGGTGAGATGGCAGTGATACGTAACGGTGAGCGCTTTAGACCACTCAGTCAAAAAATACATAGAAATTCCTCTGAAGACAGAAAGAGGGCTGGATTCTAGAGCTGGCAGAAGTAATTCCTAACGTTATTGTGATTGGGTAATGCATTTGAAGGAAAAATATCTTCTAACCGACACAACATTTCAATAACATTGACATGAGCGTTATAGCCAAGAGCATGAATGTTTGAATAAACCAATAATTACATGAATAAGTAAATTGTTATAGAAGATTCTATGTCTAAAACCCTGAATACTATTGAACTTGTGCATTGCTAGAACAGTGTTCAGTGGAACTTGGAAGCCCACAAATGCTCCTGAACAATTTGCTAAAACACAAAACTTGAGCGAATGGATGGAAGGATGGGTGAGAAGACGAACAAGGATATCACCATATGCCGTACCGTAATTGCGGTAGAGAAGATTGATTTCACAAATACTTTCAAAACGATACCCAGAGGAATATATAGTAGAAGCCGACTTGAAAGACCATTGTGTTGGAATACCAACAACATATTAAGACCAAACTATTAACGCTACAATCAATTTTGTTATACGCATGAAGTTCTCCTTTTGTGGTCTTTCAAGGAAGATCATGCTGTATCATCCTCTGAGTTTCTATATTAAATCACTCTGCAAACTCACCTGCCCGTGCCCAACCAAAACTGAGTTTCTTGGAGGCTGGCCTAGACGCCAGATAGATGGCTGCCAGACTAATAAGGAAGCTGGCAAGGTCTGTTAGAAGATGGGCAGCATCTGACACGATAGCGAGACTGTGGGCAAGGGCACCACCTGAAACGTATGCCATTGCCAGTAACAAAAGAGAAACTAAAATAATACTGGTAAACTGATCAGAGAAAATGTCTAGATTGTGTTATTAAAATTCAACAAGAGTACCATCAACATTATAGTATTTACCCATCCCATGGTAAGTAGCCCTTTGTATAACTACTAGTATGGCATGGTTAGTAGCCCTCTACATAACCACTAGTACGGCATGCTCAGTAGCTGTCTACATAACCACTGGTATAGCATAGTAATTAGCCCTCTACATAACCACTAATATGGCATGGGTTAGTAGCCCTATACATAACATCTAGTAATGCATGGTTAAAAGCCTTTTGCATAGCCACTAATATCGCATGGTTATTTATCCCTCTACGTAACCACTGGTATGGCATGGTTATTAGCCCTCTACATACCCCCTAGTATGACATGGGTTAGTAGCCCTATACATAACATCTAGTAATGCATGGTTAAAAGCCTTTTGCATAACCACTAATATCGCATGGTTATTTAGCCCTCTACGTAACCACTGGTATGGCATGGTTATTAGCCCTCTACATAACCACTAGTATGGCATGGGTTAGTAGCCCTATATATAACATCTAGTAATGCGTGGTTAAAAGCCTCTTACATAACCACTAATATCGCATGGTTATTTAGCCCTCTACATAACGACTGGTATGGCATAGTTATTAGCCCTATACATAACCACTAGTATGACATTGCTATTAGCCCTTTGTATAACCACTAGTATGGCATGCTTAGTAGCCCACTAGATAACCACTAGTACGGCATGCTTAGTAGCTGTCTACATAACCACTGGTATGGCATGGTTAGTAGCTCTCAACATATCCACTAATATGGCATGGTTAACTCTGGTGATTATTAACCAATAGGTGTCAGTGGCATGAATCTCTGATCAAAGTCATCAGCTAAACGTAATGTGCAGAAACCATTGTTTTCTTATTAGACTTAACATGACCGATGATGGTTAGATCCCAGCATCCGCAGATGTCTTATTGCACAACATGCATACAATGTTTAAAGTTTGCTCAAGGAAATTACTCCAGAATTTGGAAAGAAAATTCTGCAAAATCCATTTTTTGAGACAGGTTGAGTCTGATCTATGACCTATGACAGTTTGACCCACAAATTAATTAGCTTCTACATCTTAAATGCAAGCTGTCGCACGCTCTGGTCAAAGTACCTCATCTAGAACTGTCAGTTACGTTGACCCTTGACCTATTGACCGCAACATCGAAAGGGTTCTATCTTTTGTCAAGAAGAACTTACCTATAAAATCTGACAAAGGTAGGTGCCGTAGGACGGAAGTTATCTCGCAGAGTAGGAAGTAAAGTTAACAATCTTATAAACATGATTTAAGCAACATGTGTTCTGACAAACGTCGGGCGTACAGATTGTGTGCTTTCCTCATATTCTGGTACATCTGTAACTTGCACTAAAACAGGCTCGGCTTTCCTGGTGCAAGCTTTGACAGACCATGCTATAAATAACATACGAATACAGCTCTATGAGGTCAAACTTGGCTATTTTAGTAATTGGACGTATTCCACATTTACCCCGTGACCGCCTTTTGCCAATTTAGATACACCTTGCAGGTAACAAAGAAACGAACATTTTAGTAAATATTTGAAAGGTTACAATTTCCGATATATATATATATATATATATATATATATATATATATATATATATACTATATATATATATATATATATATGCATGAGAAATCAAATGGACTACTAAATATACTCGCTATACTTGTATTTAACTCTAAACATATTAGATCATTACCTGCCTTTGCATGGTGTGCCGGCTCATCAAGATCGACATCGTTTATTCTACTGATTACTCCTAACAAATAGTATAGACCTACATTTGCCAGCGCTTCATGCGACGTCAGATCTGGATCGGCAGTTTTGCGCTTGGAAGCGAGTATATACGGTACACTTACATACACAAAATACATAATGTTTAAGTAAACGTCGTGAATATACTCTGTACCTAGTGTAGGTTTCATTGTGCGATAATACAAACGTACTATGTAATAGATTACAGTCTCATCATTGAAAACATGTCAAAACTGTCTGCACTTATCTGAGAAATAGAATGTCCTGTTTGCGTTTCTTGTATAGGTATGAAAGTTATGCAAGAAAGCTGCTAGTGGAGATGTGATGCCATTATTTATGAATCTGTTTTTATGTTTGTGTAATAATGCTTTTTCATTTTTCTGAAAACATTGTCCTGAAAATTAATATCCATATGATACACCTGGTAAAAACTAGATGCTGCTAAATGTGTGCTAAGTTAACTAAGTTGCATTCTCGCAAAAAGGTCATTTTAAGTTCTCCTTTTGTAAACGAAAAGTGAATAATTATTGCAATTATGGTGTGTATTGCTATAGGGTGTAAATGTACACAGCGCACGGTCCTATCCTCTGACCAGCCCTAAATTACATAATTTACTTTAATTCCTATCAAATCTGAACAAGTTCATTGACTGCGGCAGATATGCTGCTTAACCTGTTCATTTGGACTTAAAGGACTAATAAAATTCATTGATGAAGGTCCCTTACGTTTTTATCATCGCTCGAGATTGATTTCTTGCATTGCCATAGATACGTAAAACATATTGCCCATGCGGAAGAAAAGCTTATGCGATAATCAATCACATTTGTTGATGTGAGATAGAGAAATTTCACCCTCAGGTTCTGAGTTTATGGGCAGGAACGCTGGTCACACATTTTGATATTCAGGTGGGATTTTTATTGTTTTTGTTGTTGTAGGGTTTAACGCCATTTTTCAGCACAAGATAGGCTATACATGGCGGCCAGTATTAATGGTGGAGGAAGAACCCTGGAAAACCCCATGAAGAACCACCGACCCACGAGAAGCTACTGGCAGGCTTTCTCACGTACCCACATTAGCCGAGCCTCAGGTGGGATTAACTTGTTCCACATCAGTGCATATAATGATTTCTCTTACCTTTGAAACTCCACATATCTTTTTTCTAATTTTATTATTGCTTTCCCTTACTCTTACACTATTCATTACTTGCATAATAATTGATACAACAGTTATGTATAGTAGGTTCTAATATCGAGATTATTTCACAACGTAAAGGTTGTCTATGACAATACATATCTGAAAGTATATCAAATTATATCGAGCTTAATATGTAACAAATTATCCATTTGTCTGATGAGGTTATGAAGGGGAAATCAGACAGTTAAAAGAGAAAAAAAAAACAAGACAGGAAGAACTTGTGAAACGTGCATGTTGGAGATACTGCCCCTTTTATAACAATATTATGCTAAACTACTTCATCTTACCGGAAAAGGAAAAGAAAGTCAATAACCTGTATAAGTACTTAAAAATCAATGGCAATCAAATTGTGGCATGATGCAGATCAGAATGTATTGACATTGGTCAGGTGCTTCATTAATTATGATTACTATCTATATGAAAGGATGTTTTTCCCTTTATTATGACCCAATACAGGCTGGTGACTTGCTTAATGAAATGAATGATCGAGTTGTGGAACCTGTCAGTTGTTTTCATTGATTTCCACTCACAACTTCAAGTATTCCACTAATAATTTTGGGTACTTAAGGAGATTTCATGGTCCGATAGTCGTCTATTCAACCGCATGTTATGGTTACCGGTAAAACATTCTTAACTTTACAATTCGACCTGAACGTTTTCGCGGGTTTTAAAAATATAATCTGTGTCCAAAGATTGTACATGCTATTGAAAATTATTACTAATTTTGCAAAAATGATGTCCAGAAAATTAAAAAATCTAGATATTTCCATTAATGACTGCAGATAACAGGTTGTCTTTTTATATATTTCATGCACAATGAAGCCTTTTGCATAGTCCTCATTTTCAATAAAATTTTTAAAAAGTTTGTAATTACGTAGAAGCTTATAAATAGGGTGGACCGTTAAATATGCATATAAGTTTATATTTATTCTGGTTTGAAAAGTTGAACATGTGTTAAAATGCTTTGACAGTCTCTAAACATTCCTTAGAGCAACTGAGAACTGCAGAATTCACAAAAATGATAGTCACTCTCCAGCAAAGATTGGAAATTTTGATAATGGCCTGCCCATTTTCCCGCTTGTGCGCGTTCTCCAAACAATGCTTGTGCTCTATATTTAGGTGGACCATTCACTCAATTTGTAAACAATAAATAGACTTGAAACAAGTAACTACTGGTCCCTATTATCAGCTCATACCTACTATAAAATGATGGGAGGTTTTGCCAAAGCATCTGTAACTGTGAGAACTCTGTTTAGTTCCTTACTATACCGAATTCAAATATTATACTTTTAACCACTGTAAGCATGCAGAATATCTACTTTCGTGAGTAGAATAGATGTTACGCAGAAAATATAACAGGTCAGGTCGTTTTGGTCGTCGTCAACATTGAAGTCAAATGTTGTACTGTTGGATATAAAAGCTGTGTGAAAATGGCTTTATATGATAAGAAGAAAATTGTAGGAGATAACCAAACCTAAGATTATACATCGAAGAAATTCAATTTTGCTGAAATTGCCATGTTTAGACACTTTTACGCTTACCAACTATTTCTCCAACAATGAAAATTAAAGACAACAGACAAGCAATCATTAGCTTTCTTCTGGCATTTCGGTCAATGTCTGGCGCTTTCCTTCCTTTATGACAATGATCTCCTGCAATAAAAGAGACTAATTACAAAGATGTGGAGATAGATCATACATTAAGACTGATTATAATGATGTGGAGATAGATTTTATATTAAGACTGATTATAATGATGTGGAGATAGATTATACATTAAGGCTGATTATAATGATGTGGAGATAGATCATACATTAAGGCTGATTATAATGATGTGGAGATAGATTATAGATTAAGACTGATTATAATGATGTGGAGACAGATTACAGATTAAGACTGATTATAATGATGTGAAGATAGATTAAGACTGATTATAATGACGTGGAGGTAGATTAAGACTGATTATAATGATGTGGAGATAGATTATAGATTAAGACTGATTATAATCATGTCGAAATAGATTATAGATTAAGACTGATTATAATGATGTGGAGATAGATCATAGATTATAGATTAAGACTGATTATAATGAAGTGGAGATAGATTATAGATTAAGACTGATTATAATGATGTGGAGACAGATTATAGATTAAGACTGATTATAATGATGTGAAGATAGATTAAGACTGATTATAAGGACGTGGAGGTAGATTAAGACTGATTATAATGATGTGGAGATAGATTATAGATTCAGATTGATTATAATGATGTGGAGATAGATTATAGATTAAGACTGATTATAATGATGTGGAAATAGGTTATAGATTAAGACTGATTATAATGACGTGGAGATAGATTATAGATTAAAACTGATTATAATGATGTGGAGATAGATTATAGATTAAGACTGATTATAATGATGTAAAGATAGATTAAGACTGATTATAATGACGTGGAAATAGATTGTAAAGATGTGGATATATATCATAAATTATAGATTAAGACTGATTATAATGATGGGAAGATGGATAATAGATTAAGACTAATTATAATGATATGGTGATAGATTGTAAAGATGTAGAGATCATAGATTAAGACTGATTATAAAGATGTGGAGATAGATTATAGATTAAGACTGATTGTAATGAGGTGGTGATAGATTGTAAAGATGTAGAGATCATAGATTATAGATTAAGATTGATTGTAATTGTGTGATGATAGATTATAGATTAAGACTGATTATAATGAGGTGGAGATAGATTGTAAAGATGGGAGATAGATCATAGATTATAGATTAAGACTGATTGTAATGATGTGGAGATAGATTATAAAGATGTGGAGATAGATCATAGATTAAGACTGATTATAATGATGTGGAGATAGGTCATAGATTAAGACTGATTATAATGATGTGGAGATAGATGATATATTGAGACTGATTGAAATGATGTGAATATAGACTATAGATTAAGACTGATTATAATGACGTGGAGATATTTGAACATAAGTAATATCCACTTTGAAAGAAATATATGGCATTTATCAACACTTGCAGAAAGCAAACTGAAGGTAACATCTTTCGTTGTTTTAGAAATGATATAGAGCATTCAAGAAGAAAAATACACCTGCATGTACAAGGTCCTCATTGCGTTACCTGATAATCAGCATTAATTCTTTTAGTCTCTAATACTAATACAATCTTATTAAAATCAAGATATCTAGTCTAACGGAGATCCGACAAACACCGATATGAAGTTATTTTCAACTGACCTTTTGATTCTCCACTCAAATTACAGCTTTCAAATTTATGAAAGCATAAAACATCATTCAGAACATAATGTTTCAAACGATAACTCCACTACCCAGCTAACATGAAAAACAATGCTGATCGGTTACTAAACCTAAGTGGACCTGTAATTCCAATGGGCACCAGAATATGTACCTTTGTCAATGTCTGTCAGATCTCCTTATTACACGTAGATGCTAATTTTAATCAGACTCAAACCACTAACATTGCGTAGTTGTAACTTCCAGTAGAACGAAATGTGACTTGAACTAAAACCAGATTGCGTTTATGGTCCTATATAGCTGTATCATGTGAATATACCGTGTCAAACAACAATCATGAAGGAAGTAGAAGTTTAAATGTAGCCTTAAAATTCTTGCAAGACTCCATTACTATATTATTTTGACCACATCTGTTTGTACTGATGAGTGAATCTTAGTGTCCGTTGCTTTATCACATTTCATTACCATGTCATACTTCGCAAAATCATTAAGCAGAAACTGTAATTAACTAAAGAAGCGAAACCAATCGCGCCATATGGTCTCACTGGATAGTTTCGTATTTTGACACCTCCCTAATTTTTAAGGTAGAAGGCATGAACCTAATTATCATAAGCCTAGCATTTATAAATTCCCACAGAAGCTAAATCTGTAAAGTGGTTTAGATTTACCTTGAGTTAGGCTTGAAAATGGGTTGGCTTGTTTGGTGACTGCCTGTCACAGTTAGACTAGCACTGGAGATCAAATGCGTAACTTGGGCTGCAAATGAACAGCCGACTTGGCTTAAGTATTTACGTGTGTCTGCTACAGAGGTAAATAACTAAAAATCGAGATGGTTGAGGGGTGATGAAAAGAATGCTAATTTGTTATAGTACTAGTGAACTTTATTCGTACATGAGGCACATACTGATTCTTTTAGCTGCCTTGTCACAGAAAAATATTCAAAATAGCTCTTTGCTGTCAAAAATGAATGTAAAAATGAGGGGTTGGTGGCAGTGTTGGTTCAGTATAAAAGCCACCAATTGTATAAGGAATTAACCTGATTGCCGCAGTCAAAATCTCACATGTATGCTTTCTTCAATAATCATTAGTTTGTTTTTATCTGTATCTCCAGTGTAAAATTATTCTCATTTTTCTGCATTAGGTCATTGTCGGATGAAAATTCACCAGATAAACTGTCCAGTGAGACCTATGTGACCACTAGTTTCTTTTCTGACTCTGCCATATTGGATTCAACAGCTGTAAGTTTAACATGAGTAATTAGAGTCCAGTCTTAATTTTTATTGCTAATTATACCTCTGCCGACCTAACATTCAACATATAAACATTTTTAATGAGTAATCTGAGTACAGTGTTATACTCTTCTCTTACTCGATTTTCTGTTGTTGTCATAGCATTCAACAGCTGTTAGGTGCAGTTACGGCTTAGTAGAGTCGTTCTTCTACTCAGTGTGCACATTTATCTGCCACAAAACAGTCATGATACATGAATGATTTAATGTAAGGCATTCAGGTACATGGTAAATGTGTGAATTAAAAATAATGAGAATGCTTTAAATGAACACATGCATGGGTGATTTTCCTTGGTTTCAGCTTTGATGTTGAAAGTGATATTTTGACTCCACTGCTTATAGAAAGAAGGAAAGTTGTACAAAGCAAAGTTACGTTCTCAAAAATGTTTTTTTTTTAAATAACTTCCACTTCATGTTGATCTGCTTCAGGACTTCTTTGTCAAAGAAATGCTTGATCTGACTCAAAAATGGACATTAAGAATAACTTAAAATTTAACATTGATCGTTAACCCCTCTTATTTATTGCAAATAAAAGGTCAGTCTCTTGAAATTCAATTGCAACCAGCCCATGTTTTAAATTAATAAGTTGCACCGAAATCTTGTGATCGCAAACGGAATAAACTGCATTGATTTATGTCACGAAAATGCAAGTAACTAATTTAAATATGAAATAACTTTTTTGACATTCTCCATCTCATTCATAGCTTATGATTCCATAGCAACAGTGAAGTCCAACCATGGTTTACAGCCTATGGGATATATGTTATCTTATCATATAAGTTCAGTCTTCTATGTAGTAAAGCATGAAATTTGTCCAAAAAAAAAAACAACAACAAACAAGCAGCATACAGAAACAAATTTAGCTGATGCAATGAAAAAGAGACAAATCAACTTTGTGGGCAAACATTTTATTTATTCTGTCATTGATGATTGCACGCTCCACATGCGCATGGTGGCGCGCTATATTTTTTAACATCTGTCACATCGTCACCTGACATCTATTTATTGCCTAAAGCAAATGGCAGCGGTATTAGCTGAAGCAACGACTTTTCAACCTGTGTTTGAATGTTGAAATATTTATCCATTAATACAGCATTTTCTGTGTCAAGTTTCCAACATCCATGCAACTGCATCAGCAATTTTAACAATTTATTTTCCAGTGTGATTTCCTTGTTAGATAATAAACCATAGAATAACATAAGAAATGACGGTGAGGGATCAACTACGGTCAACAACGAGAAGTCCTTTCAAAAAGGGGTTGCAGATTTGTACTATAAATTAACACTGTCTTTAACTCCAGATGGCACTTGTATTCTCAACCTTGACCACCTGCCCTATCTAAAACGACAATGACTGTTGGGCAGTCCTGTCTAAGTGTCGGGGGTACCAAGATGCAGTAGCCTCCTCGTGATGCCATATGGAGACAGAACCCAAACCGTTGAACATATCATTTATCCACTGCCTAAAACCCACATCTCCATAGTTTTGTTGTGCAGTGGAAAATAAATTTGTTATGTTCTTAAAGTCAAAGTTTGATCGAAGCCTGATGAAGTCAATGAAAGCTGGCCCTCTAATTTCACTTTCTGTGTACTTTTGATACCCCTCTGAAACGTAAGTGGAACGTTATCTTTATTTAGTACCGGTCAGAATTGCTGGCATCCACACCCTGTGTAGCACATTGCTGTTGGTTTACATCCTTCACAGTCAGCGGTTTCTGTCACGATGGTTGGCTAAAATTTTGCTTTGATGTATTTTCTTCACTGAATCTCTTTAATTTTATTCTGTGGTACCTGTGCTATAAACTCCACTTGTTCCATTCTGTTTTACGCTGCTAACTCCAGCAGGTCAGAGAGATCTGTACCAGAATGTACAACATATTATCACGTGACCCAATCCGACAGGATATATACTGTCTTAACTCGATTATGCAACAGCAATCATTGAGAATAAAACCCTGAGTAAAGACGATTGTTAGATAAAAAAATACAACTCATAAATGACTTTGACATAGTGTGGCATCATACAAAAATGATTCTTGCACTGACTGTATTTTGTGCAAATGTGCTCTCTCTCTCTCTTTCTCTCTCTCTCTCTCTCTCTCTCTCTCTGAAAGGCAAATGACCACAGCTGGCACACACACAGAATATCACTTTACGAGTAAATGGTATGCAGTTGAGCAAGCAAATTCAAACGACCGGTACACAAACAGACAAGAGGGTTATGGCACCCAACTTCGGGAAGCTGATGATAATAAACGTGAAGGTCAGAGACGAGATGTTAGGTTTTTAGATGTGACACTGACATCTTAACTCTTCAACTAAGTCTTAACCAGCGATGTTCAAATACAACAATTGCAAGACAAATTTAAGCAACGGAAACAAAGAGACACATGCAAGACTGGGTGTAAAGTAAGCTTTTAGTGCAACACTAGTCGGTAAACATTGCGACAAAGTTGTCTTAGGTAAGATAGAAACAAAAATGCTCTTTTCAATCAGAGACATTAATTTAGCGAAGGCATTTGGAAGTACGAAAGCAAGATGTATGGCTTTCATTGAGATATCAGGGGAAACTGTGCTCCTAAAATGGAACCATAAGTACTGGTGCCAAATTCAGAGTCATGTATTTGACACAGGAACACCATACTGTGATTTTGCTATTTGTATAGACAGACGATGAACATAAAGAGTATCATTCTAGATATGAACACATTACTGCGATTTTGCTATTTACGATGAACATAAGGAGTATTATTCCAGACATGAACACGATACTGTCATTTTGCCATTTACATAGAACATAAACATAAAGAGTATTATTCCAGATATGAACACCATACTGTGATTTTGCCATTTATATTGGCAGGAAATGAACATAATGGTTATTATTCTAGATATGAACACATTACTGCGATTTTTTCATTTGCATAGAACATGAACATAAAGAGTATTATTCTAGACAACACCATACTGTGATTTTGCCATTTGCATAGACAGAACATGAACATAAAAAGTATTTTTCTAGACATAACACCATACTGTGATTTTGCCATTTACATAGACAGAACATGAACATAAAGAGTATTATTCCAGACATGAACACCATACTGTGATTTTGCCATTTACACAGAACATGAACATAAAGAGTATTATTCCAGACATGAACACCATACTGTGATTTTGCCATTTACACAGAACATGAACATAAAGAGTATTATTCCAGACACGAACACCATACTGTGATTTTGCCATTTATAAAGACAGGACATAAACATAAAGAGTATTATTCTAAACATGTACACCATACTGTGCTTTTGCCATTTTCATAGACAGAACATAAAAATAAAGTAAAGAGTATTATTCCAGACATGAACACCATACTGTGATTTTGCCATTTACACAGAACATGAACATAAAAAGTATTTTTCTAGACATAACACCATACTGTGATTTTGCCATTTACACAGAACATGAACATAAAAAGTATTTTTCTAGACATAACACCATACTGTGATTTTGCCATTTACACAGAACATGAACATAAAAAGTATTTTTCTAGACATAACACCATACTGTGATTTTGCCATTTACACAGAACATGAACATAAAAAGTATTTTTCTAGACATAACACCATACTGTGATTTTGCCATTTACATAGACAGGACATAAACATAAAGAGTATTATTCTAAACATGTACACTATACTGTGCTTTTGCCATTTTCATAGACAGAACATAAAAATAAAGCAAAGAGTATTATTCCAGACATGAACACCATACTATGGTTTTGCCATTTATAAAGACAGGATATGAACATAAAGAGTATTATTCCAGACATGAACACTCTATTGTGATTTTGCCGTTTGTACAGACGGAAGATGAAGAAAAAGAGTATTATTCAAGACATAAACACCATACTATGGTTTTGCCATTTATATAGACAGGATATGAACATAAAGAGTATTATTCAAGACATAAACACCATACTGTGATTTTGCCATTTACATACAACATGAACATAAGGAGCATTTTTCCAGACATGAACACCATAATGTGATTCTGACATTTATATTGGAAGGTCATGAACATACAGAGTATCTTTCCGGACATGAACACCATACTAAGCATTCTATCAAGTTGGCTTATTTGTATGGTAATCATCTAAAGATGTACCTGATTTGCTAAGAAATAGAGCTCAGGAATTTCAGTCACGTGTAACAAAACTACTGAATAGTGTAGTTGCAGCAATAGCTCTTAAAAAATTCAAATTATCCACTTTCCATTATACAAAGTATCCGTTCTTCATTATACAAATGTATCTGCTTTTCATTATACAACGAATCCGCAATTCATTATACAAATGTATCTTATTTTAATTATACAATGTTTCCGCTCTTCTTTGTACAAATGTATCTTTTCACAATGTATCTGTTCTTCATTATACAAATATATCTGCATTTCATTATTAAATAATTCCAACTTTTATGAATTGAATGCGTTTTCTACGTTGTGATTGGATGTAAACGGTCACGTGATACTGATCTGGATTTTTTTTTTTACACATCGATAAATTCTGCGGACTACTTTTGGTTCCTTGTGTCCAGATCATTTAATGTGAAGTTTTATCTATATCAATGCCTTACTCCCTAATAATAACAACAACAAGCTCCCACCCACCCACTCCTCTGATTTCCGATCAAAAATGACAAGTCACAGATTAAAATCGTCCATTAGAAGTTAAAACAATGTAATTGCATAGACCTTCCTGCACGCCAACACTCACCCCTTTTGCCGAAGAAGGCATATGGCAGGCTTTAGAAGCCAATCATCGGAAATTATTGCATTTCACCTCGACAACATGTTACAGCAGCGGTTATTAATGGTCAGGGTTTTATTCAACCAAGGGATCGCACTAAAAATGGACAGAAATTTGCTTCTGAAAGACCGAAATAAGTAGAAAAAAAAACAACGAAGTTTCTATAACAACACGTGCCATATGCAAGAGTAATTCTCGAAAAAAAGAATATTCCTGGTTTAACCACAACAACCATTTTTTTATATATTAAAATAATGATCATAACAATATATCACTGGCATGACCTGCTATGACATTCTACCCCCTATCACTCTATAAAGAATCGATCAATCTTGGCTAGCGAAGATAGGGCTGTGTATTCTATCGCATTTAAGAGGCTTGTGAAAGAAATCTTCAAGGTACATAAAAGGGAATGTTTTGTTGGTTAAATCTGCTGATCTGATGTTAGAAAGGAAGTAAATTGGAATTATAAGGATTAAATGATCGGACTTTATTTACTTTGTGAGTGATTAGGTAAAAGTTACACATCGATAAATACCCAACCATGATCATTTAATCCTATATATATATATATATATATATATATATATATATATATATATATATATATATATATATAAGGAATATTAAATACGTTCTTTAATGCGAAGCGGACACATTCGTATAAAGGAAAGTGAATGTATCTGTATCATGAAAAACGGATACATTATAGGATTAAATGATCATGGTTGGGTATTACTCACATACATTCGAAAATAAGCAAACAAAATTTTTAAAAATTACAAAATTTACCGTTGAATAGTCCAATGCCCCATTTTGTGTTTCGTTTAGTAGCCTCTGAGTATTGATTTATTTCAATAGCTTTTTTGTTCTGTTTCATTTTCAGCGCTTGTAACATCCATCGCAATATCATCAAATCCATCTCCATCTGCTTCAATCGCTGCTATTATTTCTTTTAACTCCTTGTCATCTATTTGTTCAAAAACCTCCACAGAACATTGCAGTGAAAAATCGCCGTAATCGGCCATTTTGCTGGACTATGTAGCAGACGAACACTAAATTGTATAGTAAACTATGCATTTCAATCAAAGAATATTGGAAAAAGTATAAAAAGGGTATAAGTTATATTTATTTCCTGAATTAAAAATTTAAAAGGTGAAACAATCGTTTCACATTGATGTATCTGCAATGTTTATTTATATTGCAAACCGAAAGTAGTCCCAGAATTTATCGATGTGAAGAAAAAAAAATCCAGGTTAGTATCACGTGACCATTTACATTCAATCATATTACAGAAAATCCGTTTCATTCATAAACATTGGATATATATATATATATATATATATATATATATATATATATATATATATATATATATATTAAACTTGTACAGAGGCTTTTACTTGAAACCATTTCTTCAAGAAAAGAGAGTAACTTCTTTTAATAGCGACCTTTCTTTTAACTTAGCGCCTTGCTCAGAATCTATCTTTTATCAAAGATCACTTCCATGTACGTAATGTTTCAATCTGGTTTTCAGTGGGAAAATGTTCCAGGTGCCGTTCTGGTAGAGGCCATAAAATCGAAATGTTTTGTTATAAAATGAAATACACAAGATCTATGTTGATACGTAAATAAGCAGAGTATGATCAAGAATTGTATAGTTCACCTCTTCTTTTTGTCCTAGACTACAGTAGCCGTAGCAAACACTGCCATGCTAAAAATGAATTAGAGATACAATGATCTCGCTCCTTTTGCAATCTTTTCTCGTTCCATAAGAAATTTGCATCATTTTAAAATTTAAAGCTTGAACTATAATTGGTACGATATAGTCATTACTGTCCTGGCATATTGTAAATTCACCTATCTACTAACACACGCACCTGCCCACCTACCCACTTGTTGTGATTGGGCAGAACAGATATTAAACAATATGTATAGATGAATGTAGCATTGTAGTGATAATTGATATGATTTAACTGTTTCCAATTTTTCCAGTCGTTTCCATAATCACATTGACTAGAATCCACAGTATTTTTTTTACTGATTCCGTAGTCCAAAAACATACAAGCTGTTTGTTATGAATATTATTATTATTATTATTATTATTATTATTATTATATAGCTTAGCCCTTAGCCTCCTTCACGTATCTAATCTTGTTGTAAAATGGATGGAAAACAACAAGTTTTAAAATTTGGCAAGTGGAGGGGCGCAGAATGATTATTTTTCTCACGTAAATTATGTTTGATGAAAGACTCTATTGTATGGCGTCTGACATCAAGGATTTCTGCTATAAATGCTGGGGTGCCGTTCCTAGTAACCAAATAACGTATTCTTTGCTATGCAGTAACAAGAATTGTACAAAATTGGCAGCTCCACAACAACTGTTGCTCTAAATAGTAAAACTCTGAACAGAGCGATTTTATTGGAGAAAAAAAAAAAAAAAAACAAGTTGAAATTCTCATTAAAAAATAATTATGTTATTATGTAATAAAGTATTTATATAGAGAGCGAAACGTACGTCAATCAGGAATTTAATTCTATGATAGAGGGTCTGCATCAGTTGCCGCACGGAATCAGTCCCAACTGGATTCTTAATTTTACTCAGTGTGTTTCGTATTTGCAGACAAAAAATGAATTTTGCTTTACGAGCTAATGTTTCAATGAATTAGTTCAAAATGTGCTGTACAGAGTCGAAAATAAATAACGATCGTGCGGTACCTGGTTCTCTTGTTTCAATGAATTAGTTCAAAATGTGCTGTGCAGAATCGAAAATAAATAACGATCGTGCGGTACCTGGTTCTGTTGCAACTGGTGCAGACCTTCTCCAAGTGCCGGTGATACATCATTGATGGTGCGGCAATAGTCGTCATTTGTGAATGAGAAAGCAATAATAATAAACGACAAGGCATAGGGGAGTGTGTGTGTGTCTGTGTGTGTTTGTGTGTGTGTGTGTGATTTGGATTTTAACGTAGCTTTAAAAAATTTTCAGTCATATCTCTACGATGTCTGCAGTGTGACAGTTTATAGTGATGTCTAGCACTGGGGCATCATGCCGCAGACATGTAGCATTATTTCCCACCCAGTCACATTATTCTGACACAAGGCCGACCATTCCTAACACTAACCTCTTAATGCTGAGCACCAAGCGAGGCAGCTGTTTGTACCATTTTTATAAATCTTTTGCCATGACTCGGCTGGGGTTCGAATCCGCGACCTTCCGCATCCGAGGCGGACGCTCTAACCACTAGGCCACCAATGCGGTCATTTTTGAATGAGAAAGCAATTAAAAAAAAATAAAAAAACGACAAGGCATAGGTGTGTGTGTGTGTGTGTGTGTGTGTGTGTGTGTGTGTGTGTGTGATTTGGATTTTTAACGTAGCTTTACAAAAATTCAATTCTATCACTACGATGTCTGCAGTGGGACAGTTTATAGTGATGACTAGCATTGGGGCATCATGCCTCAGACATGTAGCATGATGTTCCATCCAGTCACATTATTAGTACCATTTTTATAAGTCTTTGCCATGACTCGGCAGGTTTTCGAACCCGCGACCTCCCGCATCCGTGGCGGACGCTCTAACCACTTAGGCAATTGAAGTGGTCCCGAATCGTACGTAAAGACTATAGTATGACTTAATCGAATTCAGTATTGAGACTTACTAATTCATGTCTCTAGAAAAGCGGTTGAATGAAACAATTTTCTTACCTTTTGCAAATCGGCAGATGATGACCGTTTTCAGCTATTATCATGTCTCCTGAAGCTAAGTGACTGCGACTTGGTATACCTCATGAATCGACTGCGATCTCTACATATGTCATTCGGACGGGGCTGACTATTCGTGGGAGACATCCATAGGATTGGCCAAAAATTCATACGTTTTAGTGAATTTTCCAAAACAACCGTTCAGTTCCATTTAGGCATTATTGGATTGTGGACTATAAGCAAGATTTACCTGCCTCCGAAATTGGAGAGGCTGGCAATGTAAATAAACAAACAAACGACGCAAGTAGTGGAGGGGGCACTATATGGACAATGGGAATTAGCATTACAGAGAGGGTCCCGGCACTATACGGACAAGAATTATACGGACAATGGGAATTAGCATTACAGAGTCCCGGCCCTATACGGACAAAAGAGTCCCTGCACCATACGGACAAAAGGTTGGGTCTGTATACGGACAAGGACATTGAGCATAGGGAATGTATAGTGACAATGGATTGGGTCTGTATACGGAAGTATTTCTACATTGAAGGGTTCAGATTCCTGGCTTTCGTCGGTCTGGCTATCCCAGCGTTCACTCGTTAACTTCGAAGAAGATGAGCAGAATCACAAAACCGTTGAAACTCCAAATGCACCTGGAGTATGCTAGGCGACTCCTGGATGAACTGGCCATAGAGACCATTGCATAAAGTGCCAGACCTGAGAAAGAGGAGGAAACAAAGAAGAAAGAAGTGGAGAAGGAAAGGAAAAGACAGATCTTGCCTCACCTCATACTTAGGCAAACGTGTGAGATCAAACCTACAGTGAGGACACTGCCACTACCACCACCACCACCACGTCAACCACAGCCACAGCCACAACCACTACCAAGAGCTGCTGTCCCCCAAACAGAAAAGTAGGAGGGGGAGTTAGAAAGACAGAGGCAAGAGTGGGAGCCGCAGCGAGAGTAACCACGACAACCACAGCATCCGCAGATCTGGCGTAGAAGACTGAAGGAATAAGTCTTCACTATCCCTCAAACTGAGGAATGGGATAGTGAAGCAACTCAAGCCCCCTCTGCACTCCCAAGAACAACACTGAATTTTGGGAGCAAGATTGGAGTAGGAGATACGTGTGTGGTGCCCAATCTGGGAGGTGCCAGCATTAACCAGATGCATTTGGAGTTAGAAAAAACAGCCCTTCTAAGGGCTACCAGATCTTTAGAAAAGAGAGACTGATCAAGTTGCCAGTAATATAATTATATGTGTGTGTGTTTGTGTGCGCGCATACGTTTGTATGTGTGTATGTATGTGTTTGTGTGCGCGCGTATGTTTGTGTGAGTGTGTTTGTTTTTTTATCTTAACAAAAATAACTTGTCCCTGCACACGTTTCCTTCCCAATATGTATTGATAGAAAATTAACGGGTTTTGTTGGTATTAGTGTCTTGGTTTGTATAAAAATTTATTTTAGGTCAGCACTCTCATCACCATAGGTTGTTTGGAAGTTGATATGGGTAGTTGGTGTCAGGGAATGTTTTCCTTCCCGTCCGTGTTTGAGGTATATAAAGTCTAGCGTTCGTCAATCGCGCCATTCAACATTGAATAACAAACAAAAAATGGCAAGCAATCACGTCAACAAAGTGCAGAAGTTGCAAGAAGTGGGGGACTATATAAGGATGGTGGAGGAAATGTTGGTTAGGTTGAAAGATGGATGTTATAGCAAACACGGACTCAAGATGGAGATCAACAGTTTGAAGAAAGCGAAGGAACGACTAAGTAACCTAATCAAACAAGGAAAGGAGGAGAAGAAGGACGATGAGGATAAAGAACAAATGAGCAGATGGAATAAATAAAATTTGAAAAGAAGAAGAACATGAAAAGTGAAAAAAAGAGGAGGAGGGGAAGGAGAAAGAGGAAGATGAAAAGGATGAGAAGAAAAAGAAGAAGAAGAACAATAATGTAGTGGAGAAAATAAGATGTTGGTGGCAAAGAAAAAGAGAAGAAAGAAATTAGAAGAAAAGAAACCCAAAGGCCCCTTTCAGGGCCACTCCATTGCATCGAAAGGATATCTATTCTCTCTTGCCTGAAAGTATTTTACTTGGATGTATAGTTGTTTGTGTGATAGATTTATGTTCATAAATCTATGTACGTGTAATATGTCCATGTCTCTGTCTATGTCTCTAACACTGTCTCTAACCACGTTTATGTGCCTATGTCTCTATTTGTCCCTAGAGTAACGCGTATTCAGGTCAACCCTTCCCACACTGTTCCGCCCGATTTATCTTAGCCCCTTGCAAAATTGTTGCCAGAGTCCAGTACCGCGACGTCCCCCCCCCCCCCGCCGTGCAATTCCTATTGTCCGTATACAGACCCACCCATGTTAATTTCTCTTGTCCGTATACAGACCCAATACACTGTCACTATACATTCCTTATGCTCAATTTCCTTGTCCGTATACAGACCCAAACTTTAGTCCGTATAGTGCAGGGACCCTTTTGTCCATATAGTGCCGGGACCCTGTCTGTAATGCTAATTCCCATTGTCCGTATAATTCTTTTCCGTATAGTGCCGGGACCCTCTCTGTAATGCTAATTCCCATTGTCCGTATAGTTCCCTGCTTCAATACTTATGCACTTCTGAAGCCGACGTTTTGACAACAGAAGTGCTCCAATGAGCAAGGGTAATATTTTCCGTTTTGCAAAAGCAGGCGTTAAAACACTTTTAAGAAGAATTTTAGTTGGTTTAAATTACAATCAAGTCATATATTACTTTGATTCTAGCAAGTCATCACAGCAAAACAGTGTAAAGGGGCAGATTATAAACTATTTGTTTGTGCTTTTAACATACTTAAGTGTCCGCCAAGCTTGTCGGCGTAGGGATAATATCCAAAATTGGACAGTAAATCACCAGAATTGAGGCATATAGTTTGCGGCGATGGTGCAAAGTGAAGATGGTTGACCTCAACGTTTCCAATGTTGATTTCGTTGTGAGCGAAAGTGATGTTTGGAACTTTCCAGACAGATGACCTAAAATTGTGTTGATACACTGCTTGCCATCACAGGCATGCTGTTAATTAAGTGTTACTGACGAATGACTGATTTACACTGAATAAAAATGAAATATAACTAGCAAGGAACCTGTACGTTTTTTTAAGCTAGTAATGTACCAGCATATTCACGTACACTTCCGCTTGCTTATAGCACGACAGATCTTAAAAAGGACAAGCATCGAGGAGATTAAAAATTGAACAAAACATAATCATTTCATTCATCAATTTATAATCTATAACCTAAATGTGGCAATGGGGTCTCGAACATTATCATCATGTTCGCGTTTGCTAACACGATCGCCATACTTGCGTGGACGAATCTATGTTTTCAGACATCAGGGGTGATTTTCTTAATCCTCTGCGATAAGTGTTGAAAAATTCCGTATATTTTCGTAACTTTGGGCGTTGCATTCTTTTGAATCCATGTACATAAGAGTTACATATTTTATTTTATTCAACTTTAATATCAGGAGTCTGAACCCTAGGAATCTGAACCATTTTATGTGGAGATAGTTAACCAGGAATCTGAACCTTTTAAATATAGAAATACTTATAACCAGGACTCTGCACCTTTTAAACGTAGAAATACTTATTACCAGGAAACTGCACCTTTAAAATATAGAAATACTTATAACCAGGAATCTCAGCCCATTTACGCAGAAATACGTAATCTGAACCATTTTATGTAGAAACGATTATAATCAGGAATCTTAACTCTTTCATGTAGAAGTACTTAGAATCAGAAATCTAAACTATTTTATGTGAAAATACTTCTAACCACGAATCTGAACCCTTTAATGTAGAAATATTTATAATCAGGAATCTGAACCAATTTTTGTAGAAATATTTATAACCAGTAAATCTGAACCCTTTTATGTAGAAATACTTCAAACATGGAATCCGAACCCTTTCATGTAGAAATACTTATAGTCAGGACACTGAGCTCCTTGATGTAGAAATATGTATAACCAGGAAAACTGAACCCTTTTATGTAGAAATACTTATAGCAAGGAATCTGAACCCTTCAATGTAGAAATACTTATAACCAGGAATCTGAACCCATTTTTATAGAAATATTTATAACCAGGGATCTGAACCCCTTTATGCAGAAATACTTATAACCATTAATCGTCACCCTTTAATGTAGAAATTCTTATAACCAGGAATCTTAACACTTTTATGTAGAAATACTTATAACCAGCAATCGTAACCCTTTTATGTAGAAATATTTATAACCAGGAATCTGAATCCTTTTATGTAGAAATACTTATAACCAGGAATCTGAACACTTTTATGCATAAATATTTATAACCAGGAATCTGAACTCTGTTATGCAGAAATACTTATAACCACGAATCTGAACCATTTTATACAGAAATATTTATTAACATGAATCTGAACCCTTCAATGAAGAAATACTGTATATGCAACATGACATGTCACCATCTGATTTTATGGGGACTAGTAAAATTCTGGGGAAAATAACAGATATCGTTAAACCTACTGCCTATTGCTGACGATCATGGCAGTAACATATCTGGAACTTTGGCAGTAGCTTTCAAATACAGCCATGTAGAACTAAACAAACATGCTATTACCGCTAATCTTACCATATTTTATCAAATTGTAATCACTCTGTGAATGTGAGTTTTCCCCCGATGTGCGATTCCCTTCGCCTGTTGTACCAGCACATCTGAAAAAAAAAGAGATTTTCATTGTGTGCAGTCATAGGTGGAAAAGAATGTCAAAAAATCCAAGATAAGATCGTTTCATCATTTTAACTGACATGGGGACAAAACTGACATGGTGACATGGGGACAAAACTGACATGGGGTGAAAACTATCTCTGATGTCCTTTAGTAATAGGAATATTTTTAAGGTGGACAATATGGCGACCATATTAGATGAAAAATCAGTAGCATTTTAATTTTGGACCAACAAGAAATCACAACATGCCATTTGGTGAAAACCCCTGTCCATTTTACCATCCATTCAAGAGGGTATCCCCTCTCCAAAAAAGCAAACAATATTTCAAGATGTCAGTCTTTGTGGCAATAACATATGTAAGATTGCCTCCATTTTCAGTTGAAACCTGCTTAATATAATTAGAAGGCTTTATGGTGGAAACTCAATGTCAGTATGACCATCCATGTCAAGGAGGAGCAACTCTAAGTCCTTTTTTTTCTTATTGGATGTCAGATCAGCATCTTTTATATTTACGCCCAACTAGACACGATCGAAAGCAATTATGTGTAAACCCCATCTTGATGTTACTTTCCACTCAGGAGGCGCAGCGGTAACAATGTTTTAATGATGGCGCTAATGGCAGCCATATCGTATGTCATGTCGGCACCATTTGCATTCAGGGATCAGTCGACATAACATAAAGTCTTGTGATCGAAACAAGCAAGAAGAATAAATTGTCGATATCACCTTCTGTCCAGGTGGAGAAGCGATTACAAGATTTCCAACATGACCACGGTGTTATCATGGGTTATAATCGTGTCTTCGGGAGAGGACAGTAGTTGGATATGCTGGATATGTTGCATCATATCATAGAAAGCTTTCGTACTCTTTTCATCCTTTAATCAAATTTCTCAGTGATTCCTTTTACAACGACTATATTACTCACTATCTCTTGATCTGAATATCCTATTCCATCTATTAGAACTTGTACACTTTTTGCAATGGGTATATTTCTTAGAGTTGTTAAATACCAATCTTTCAGTGCTTTGATCTTCTCACATAACGTAGTAATAGATAAACAATACGTCGTTCTCCTATATCTACAAATAATTTCACTCACACTTATTTTATTTTGATCTATCTTTTTCTTTCTTCTGTGAATCATTTATGTATAAACTGTGCCAAAGGAATAGTTTTATGAGTCAGTTTATCTTTCAACTTTAACCAAAACTGAAGTTATGTACAATTGTTTTTTAAATACATCTGTATTTTGTCTTAAATCAATGACCGCTCCGGTGGCCTAAGTGGTTTGAGCGTCCGCCTCGGATGCGGGATGTCGAGGGTTTGAACCCCGGCAGAATCATACCAAAGACTTATAAAAATGGTAATAACAGCTATCTCGCTAGGTGCTCCGCTTTAAGAGGTTAGTGTTAGGACTGGTCGGCCTGGGTTAGGATAATGTGACTGGGTGGGACATCATGCTACATGTCTGCGGCATGATGCCCTAGTGCTAGACATCACTATAAACTGTCCCACTGCAGACATCATAGCGATATGACTGAAAAATTGTTAAAGCTACGTTAAAAATCCAAATCACACACACACGCCCTAAAATCAAGTAAATGGTCTCCCCGACCCTTTAGGTTCTCTATAATTAGGGATTAAATATTCATTTACATTATTCATTTACATTATTAATGTAAACATGTTTACTTGAATGTGAGTTAAAGATAAGTCTTGATTCTGACCTTAGAAACTTCTAGAATAGAAAATTCCATTAAGTTGACAAAGTATATTCAGAAAATGGTAATTGCGACCTAGGTCAAATAGAGGGGTGAATCATCTTATTTTCCTAGGTCAGGTAGAGCGGTATATAATCTTGTTTACCTAAAAAATTATTCATTCTTGCCTTAACATCTGAAGCAAATAAGTCTTATTGTTGTGTTCAGCTTTTTTATTTGATTTTCATTTATATATTCAAATTATCATTCTCTGGAATTACAGAGTGCTCAATAATATTTCGGACTAAAAATATTAATTTTGAATTCTAGTGAATTCAGACAAGGACATTTTGGATTATATTATTATGATACATGAAAAGACTGTAAACACGTTGCCACACTCTATGCCATTGATACATTAGCACCTTTGAGACTACAGACACATCAACACATTCACTATTGAACTTTTAGGACTCTTTGGGATTTAATTCACAATACTGCAAGTTCCTTTTTAAATTTTCACATTGTATTATGACAATGTATTATAGGGAAATAAATTATTTGCTAAATTTTCAAAATCGTGTTGGATTTCTCTCTTTTCTGTTACTTAGTTTAAGATGATAAAGTCGTAGCAAGACATTTCACTGTTTAAGTTTGTTGAATGGGTTGTAAGTACTGTTGTATTTCTGGTATTTCTCAGGTTTTCTCTATAATAGTTGGGAACGCTTGTAAGGCATTTAGTATCTCATATGATCTCTTATAAATAAATCTTGATCATCTAGACGCTTTTTCTTGGTGTCGTCTATTTGTTTTTGTACTTTTGACATTATAACTATATTTCGTTGGAGCTTTGTTTTAAAACTGTAAATTTTTTAACAACCTGCCCTCATCCTGCTTTGTATCCTTTAAAATTATTGTCCTCCAAAATGTTATAGATTTTAATGCATATGCATATATATATGTATATATGCATTTGCATATGCATATGTGTGTGTGTGTGTATATATATATATATATATATATATATATATATATATATATATATATATATATATATATATATATATATGATGTCATGGCTTTTAAAGTGTTGGTATAAAGCAATTTGATAGAACAATACTGATGATATATCAAATTGTGATCCATCCACAGAGCAGTAATACGTATATTGCAATTGTGTGCTGTTGATTTGAGATCAACGATGAATTTCCATTCTAATGATATATGAAAATAATGATAAAAAGTAATAATAATATCCGTTTCCTAAATGAATTTAATATGGTACACAATTTCATCGCAATCATTTCTGCTTGCCGTTCCCCTTCCCCTCTCATGCACGAGTGACCAAATGCTCAGAAATCTGGAGAGAGAGAGAGAAAAAGAATTTGGGCTGGATGAAAACCTTGAAACGGAACAACAAGTAACCTACAAGAATATGGTTCGTTTTAACGGTATGTTTACACTTTCCGTGGGATTCATCGACAGTGTTTATATAATCAATGATACAAAGTTTCAATAGCCTGTTGACAATATACGGTAAATTTCTTGGGTACAAGGGACACCTACTGTAATGTGTTTAATGCTTTATTGTTTTTGTTGTAGTTTCTTAAACCTATTATAATGCTCTAAAACCTCGATTATTAGTAATTAAATATGAAAATGCCCAAGGGCCGCCTCTCTCTCTCTCTCTCTCTCTCTCATAGGATCTCACTCGCTTTAGAGAGCATATTTTAGCGTTAAGGTATATGTAAGAAAAGCACCGGATACTTATTCAGAAAGGTCAGGATTGTACATCAAATTACAATTGTAAATTGACACTTATAAAATATACACATATGTGTATATGTCTCCCTAAATTCCCTGGGGATGAAATATATATATATAAAAAAAAAACAACAGTCAAGTAGATTTATATAATAATTCAATAAAAGCTTGTGTACGACATTAGAGAGAATTGTAATACACAAGTCCAAATCTTCAACATGGGTTTGGACAATTAGAACATGCAAATCGCTGATTATAAGCATAATGTTAGATTTCCTCAGGGGCTTTAGCGTCCCAATCGTACTTTACAGTTTTCATCTGTCAATGATACAAGGCTATATCATATTTGAAAAATAAACAAAACTACAGTGATCATTAATGTCTCGAGTGCATTGGATTTAGGCTAAAAACAAAACGCAGAAGAAAACGCCCTGCTACCGATGCTGTTGTGGTTTCCGCGTAAAGATGTTTTATTTAAAAGATTTCCTTCGGCGGACGTATTCTTTCAAATAATAGATGCAGTGACTTCCAAACTGGAGTGACAAGCTCTTTCATTATGCAAAGACTTTTTAAACAAGAGTTATTCTGCATAGTGTCCAGCATATCTCTCTCCCACACTTCTTTGTACAACTAGCTTAATTAATTTGATCTTACGATAGCTTCTTTTCATAGCAAGCTAAATTTGTCAGAAGATTACATAATTGTCTGACAATAATATACCTTCTCGTGATTGCCCCCCTCCCCTCCAATAAATCGCACCTTATATACATTTAAGCCTATCCAGCCAATCTAAACAAAAAAGTACCCCTCCCTCCCTACAAACAAGAACTGCCTACGAATGAGTCATCGATATGTGAAACCGTTCTAACAACCACTGATCTGATATTGATAATTTTAATCGGACGGACGCACCTAATGATGGGGAATAGAGGAAACCCCCCACCTTAGAACAGATAGCTTAGGCCCATAGCTAACATGTGTATCCAACACCGCAGCTAATTTGTCTATCCAATAACTGTGTATCTAATTTGCCTATCCAATACATGTGTAGCAAACGTGCCTATCTAATACACGTGTAGCTAACTTGCCTACCCAGAAGCTGTGTAGCTAACTTGCCTATCCAGCACATGTTCAGCTAACTTTCCTATTCAACACCACAGCTAACTTGCCTATCCAACACATGTGTAGCTTTAACAGACGTACAAAACACCTGAAACATGTTCCTGAAATAATATCGTTTGGTGTACACCCATATAGATGATCATGTACCTCTGTGTGTGTGTGTGTGTGGGTGGGTGTAGGTGTGTGCGTGTGTGTGTGTGTGTGTGAATAGGTATGAGGGGACCTTTCAATGAACATAAAACCACTATTTTACGTTTCATTCTTTAAACAATAAAAGATGAATGTTATTCTACCAAATATGCACATTTAAATGCAATAAACATTAGTCATTTAAAACAACAGAACGTGCATATATATATATATATATATATATATATATATATATATATATATATATATATATATATATATACAGATGCACACATGAGAGCACATCGAACATCAAAACATTGCAATATGAGGGACCAATGACTGAACTTCCGTGGAGGATGGGGGGGTCTGGAATCTCTTAAAATATTGAAATTTATATGGTGTATGTCGTTTCATTGATAAAGGATCAACTTTAGTTTAAAATACATTAAATATAAAATATATAAAATTAAATAAAAAGAAGATGCGGTCAAGAAGATCGAGGAAATTAAACGCATCAAATACGGCAATATATCTCTAAGCCACAAATCTAGCAACCTATAGTGAATCAGTAACAAAAGGTGTATAATATATAAACCCACCCACCCCACGCCCCGAGTCTCGTCCCTGACATTGACAAAAACCGTTATGTTCTGAATATTTGAGTGTTTGCTCTTAATCATACGCTGTAGCAACATCCGGTTATTATTTATGTACAAACTCTCTGCATGGCTGTTTTCTGATTATGTATGACTAAGAAATACATCAATTGTTATTTTATGAAAGTACTGGCAGGATTTTGGCACGCGGGGTGTGAAGGGTTATAAACCTTAAATGCTTAAATAATGATGCATAGCAAAACAGCAAGAATTATACGTAATATAATTGACTATTTTGATAATCACGTTCTATTATATATTTGCTCAGCATCTTTGCTCAAAGAAAATGTTCAAGATCCCGCGACGAGTGATCCAGTTTGTCGGGGATGGAGAAGATGTGTGTCAGATGTCCCCTACACCTTAGGGCTCTTGTTATCGTTATCTAAGAGATGATTGTCTACGGTTGAATTGCCCAGATCGAGTAATTAATAACATAACATATGAATTTAATGGACGGAATAACAGAGAACTGATCAGAGATATGGAATAGAATAACACAAGCCCTAGTATGTAAAATACAACAATTTAATCAATTGCATAAACAAAATGAAATTAAACATGACATGTAAATAATTCACTTTCTCTCAGAAACTTAGTTACAAAATTATGCGACTTTCAATTAGCCTTTCTGTTATTAACAGAAACAATTTCACCATATGACCGTTTCTCTCCCCCCCCCCCCATCTCTCTTTAGCCTATTTGGGTCACCTTTAAAATAAAACGTAGCATCCAACCTAAATATACATCAGGTTTGTCCTTCTCCTGGGATCAACAAATATTCCCACTCTCTTGCATCATATATCGTCTGTCGGAAATCAACATAACTTGCTATGGCCATCTTTACAGCCATCTTTACAGACCTGATGATAATATTCTTCAGTCCTCCCTGGTGTCCCACGAACTTTCATCAGATCACCTCTGCATTATATGCCATCTTGACGTATCAGTCCCTAACCCTCCACCTTTATTCGCTACTAAGAGAAACCTCCGTATGATAAACAGAACCAAACTAATGCATGACATCCAAGCAAACCTAACAACTAGCTTACCTACTACAGCAGAACAACTTGATAACTGCCTGCGTTCATTGCTCGACAAACATGCCCCAGCAACCAAGTGCAGAGTAGCAATTCAGAAGTGTTCTCCGTGGTATAGCAGTGTTAGGGACCAGCTTCGCACTGCTAAAAGAGACCGCCGTAAAGCTGAGAGGCTTTGGCTTTCCACCAGACTCACTATTCATAAGCAGATCTATGATGCCGCTAAGAAGAATGTCACAAACATAGTCCATGCAGCTAAATCAGCCCACTACAGTACTAAAATCATGGAAAGTTCAGCTGCAAAGAGCTATTTGAGATTACTAACAAGCTGATGTCAAGGAACAAATGTACACCACTTCCAGCTACCTTCTCTCTAGTCGACCTTCCGGACCTGTTTGCAAATTTCTTCCGTGACAAAGTACAAACCATCAGAGATAAACTTGACAACACAATTTCAGTTGACTCGTCGTCACCATACAGTTGCGATACAGAATTTCAGCGGCAACCGTTAGCAGCATTTGAACCTGTCTCTATGGATTTAGTACGTACAATCGTGATGAAGAGTGCACCAAAGTCATGTGAACTGGATCCGATCCCGACGTCACTGCTGCTAGAGTGCTTGGATCCAATACTGCCTTCACTAACTGATGTTATTAATACCTCTCTCTCAACTGGCGAATTCCCATCATTTTACAAAACTGCCATTGTAAAGCCTCTGCTGAAGAAACCAACACTCGACCATAATGATTTAAAGAACTACCGCCCAGTTTCTAATCTGCCATTCATGTCAAAAATCTTAGAAAAAGTTGTTCTATCCCAACTTGTATCTCATCTGAATTCAAACAGTCTTTTTAGCAGTGTACAGTCTGCATATCGCCCTTGCCACAGTACTGAAACTACTCTTCTGAAAGTAGTCAATGACCTTCTCTCTGCTTTGGATGGCGGAAAGATTACAGTCCTCACTCTCCTTGACTTGTCTGCAGCATTTGACACTATAGACCATGATATATTACTTCACCGTCTCCAGCATGTATTTGGCATTCATGATACGGCCTTACTATGGTTCAAGTCCTACTTGGTCAACAGGACACAAATTGTGTCCGCAAATGGAAAACACTCCAGCCCAGTTGAACTATGCTGTGGTGTTCCACAGGGGTCTGTTCTTGGACCTGTTCTCTTCATTCTATACACTCAGCCACTCTCAAATGTCATAGATCATCATCCAGTGTCTCACCAATTGTATGCTGATGACACCCAAATATACAAATCTAGCCATCCAGCTGAAGTTGAAGCTACCATCCAAGGCGTAGAGAGGTGCATTTCCGATGTGAAATCATGGATGACATGTAACAAGCTGCAGATGAATGATGATAAAACTGAAGCCATCCTGATTACAACACAAAGACTTTCTCATTCAGATCCTTTACCTCAGACAATAAATATCAGCAACACCAACATTAAATTCACACAGTCAGTACGAAACCTCGGTGTCACTCTCGACAGTACTCTCTCATTGCACCAACATGTCATGAACATATGCAAGGCTGCATATCTTGAGCTGAGACGAATCAGCTCCATTCACAAGTATCTTTCAGTTGATGCCACTAAAACACTTGTGTGTTCCTTAGTACTTTCAAGACTGGATTATTGTAACTCAATTCTGTCTGGTTCGTCTCAATATCTACTTCAGAAACTTCAAAAAGTTCAAAATACAGCTTCTCGAATCATCCTTAGAGTACCACGATCAGAGCACGCCTCTCCCCTGCTCTGTACCCTACACTGGCTATCCATACGATCCAGAATTAAACACAAAATTTGTTCTCTGTGCTACGTTTCACTGACGGGCTCCAGTCCAACATACCTATCTGACCTCACCCATGTGTACACACCTGCAAGATGCTTACGCTCCTCTTCTGACACTCGTATTCTCATCATTCCCACTATGAAGATGAAATCATATGGACAACGCTCTTTTGCATACCAGGGCCCAGCAACGTGGAACGAATTGCCCACTGCACTTAGACACAAAGACACAGTGATCTCATTCAAGAGCGCTCTTAAAACTCACCTATTTCAACTGCAAGAACAGACTTAAAGACCTAATAATGTATCCCTGCCTTAAATATTTACAGCATATTTTCTGTTTCTACTTTCGTGGTGTTTGTTTTTAATTTTGTAATCATATCATTATATATGTTTTTTAAGTGTTGTCAAATGTTGTAAAGCGCTTAGAGCTTCTAAAGATTAGGCGCTATACAACGTCCTCATTATTATTATTATTATTTTTGCACTTGATACACACTCCCGACCTTATGATCATAAATCGATGTCTTGTGATCGGTTACCACATACTTATCTCAGTACAATGACATTAGCCCCCTCTGATACTATTATGGCCGCAGTGTGTTAATAAATTTACCAGCTGACCTATCAATCGACACACTCCTCAAATCTCGGTTGAAGAATATTCACAATTTAATTACACACGAATTAATGGACTTAACTCCTTGTCCTAAGTATGCTACTTTGCTAATTAGCGATTCAATGACATACATTTTCAGATACAGAAAAAATCTTCCAGAGCATAAATGATACAAATCATGTAAGACAGATAATTTACATATCCACACAATAAACGCACGAAATCTTACAATACATGATTTCTAGTACATACAAAAAACAAAATCTGAGCTCATTCATATAACGAAATATTGCACTGCATTCTTACAATATGTCAATCATATGAAATGCACAATTATTTTCTGATCTCAAGGAAAAATTGAAGTATGAATTTTCAAATGAATAAATTCAACAACTGCAAACTTACATCATTAAACACATCGTATGTAATCGAGGTTAATCTTGTACTTTATTCGAGATTCGCACCTTCCTATGCAGCTGAAATCTCCCTTTCAGTGTCCTCAACTTTGCGACACTCGTCCTTAAGGTGGTATATTTAACGAGGAAGTTTCCTTGCTATTTTCCTCAGAGTCAACTTTTCGGCGTCTCACAGAAACACAGACTGATTAATTTTACAAGGAGAACTATTTTAAAACCCCTGAATTCCGTCTGAAACCACACTCCCCTCGATTAGTGTTACCAATCAGGATCACTACTTTACCCACCTAAAATCTTTATCACTGTCATCGACGTTAGAATAATCCTATCTAGTTCGCCTTTATTAACAACTATTATGGAACATATCATCTTATGACACCTGTTTCAAATGGATCACAATATCCTAAAATTTTCCAGTTGGTTCATATCACTCTGAACATTTTACTGTTATGACCTTGCGTTAACATTGCATTCATTTCTGTTCTTAGCTGTTAAACGAGCGAGTCCTAATTGAAATTCAATTCATGCCCGAAGCCGAGCAGATCCTATCCCTAGAAGTCAATAATTTATTGCGGGACTAGCCAATATATCACTCCTAACGTTTATGTGACACGCTGACCACGAAAGAAAGCTTTTTGAAATTATTCTACAGAAAGATTATTTTACAAAATATTGCACCATTACATCCATCAGATCGAACTTCTACATAACAAAACCCGCATGAGACTTGTTGAGTGATTTGCACAGTTTGATCGATATCATCATTATCAGAGATGGGAGCATTAGCAACTGCCATTGAAACATTCAGGCATTCAAAATCCGCGTAGATGATATACGGGGCTTTCATTCGTTGTGCTTCAGTAAATTTGATAGTGTTTTTGCCAGGCTCTGGCATGATTGTGCGCTGTGGTTTTTCACTGATACCACTACAGTAACTGTTATGACTGATGAACAGTTCCTTAGTCTTAAATAAACGCATGCAACGTCTGCATGAGTATTTCTTGGTATGATACTTACTATGTCGGTTAGGTAGCAGAGCAAGATGCTTTATCAATACGCAGTGCAACATCGATTCTGATTCTTTCATTTCACTCGGCAGCAACTCAGCCTGGGTTCGTCCATATTATCCATGGGGAGATAATGGCAGTGGATAAGGTCTTTGTCATAACTGAACATATTAACAACTTTACTTAGGTTAATTATTTCAAATTTGTTTAGTGTACCTTTGGTGACCTGCACGGGACATTCAATATCAACATAGTTGCGTTCATCCTGATGTTGCTGGTATTCTAGATCAAGGCTTGATTATCACTGTCCGGATATAGCGCAGACAAAATATCCATTTCGAACATATGTTGTCGATGGGTTTTTTTACGTTTATAACTGACCTTGGCGGGACCTAGTTTGGTGTTGCTATGTACCTGGATCCAGTAAACGGTTGATTCGGTGAGAGATGTACCTCGTAGTACGCACATCTGTTGAAAATCTATCCCAATCCTGTATTGGAGTGTTTCTCCAGCGTTTCGGGAATCTTTTCAATGCATCTTCCAATTTCACCAGTGATGGCTCTGCTGTCTTAGCGGTTTAGAATTAACTATGAATCAACGGTATAGTAGTTTTAAATCCATCCCTGTCATGACTAAGTGTCATAACCAGATGAACACTAAGGACATTGTCTGTTTTAAACCAAGCATGGCCAAAGTTTTGCAACACTGCTACGATTCTAGGAATCATATTTGCCAAAAGTTGTCGAGTTTCTTTGCTTTGCCTGACGTGTATGTGGGTGGAAAAATTGCCACGTGATTTTCCAATTCACCACTTCGATTTTGGTATTTAGATTCGGATACTTGTGAATGCTGTGATTTGCACGAACATACTCATCCGCTTCAGTAGCAATAGCAGATGCGTGACGAAGACGATGGTTTTGTTCACACTCATCTAAATCGAATGGATGTCAGCTTTTCTTGCACCACTGGGTATTCGGATATTGTACTCAAATTGTCGTCATTGCTGTACCGTTGTTTTGTTTGTAATTCTTGTCGTTGTTGTAGCTGCTGCTGATGCAGTGACCACAGATAATGGATTAAGTACCAATATTGGTCTCAATAATTCAAGTATGTCAACCTTTCTCGTAGAACTTGGTATGTATATTCCATACTGTCGAGCGATCTGTTTTAGCTGTTGCACAATATGCATGCTTATCCTAAGGGGGTGGGGTGGGCTGGGGTGGGGGTGAAGCGCCTTTCTAATTGGAAACTTCTGTTGATGGCTTCTTTTATGTTTTGGATTTTATCAATCATGTTCATTACTTCATATATTTCGGCGGGGGGGGGGGGCGGGTTGTACCTATTTGTGCTTGTTCAGCCACAGGTGTTTGTGGTTTTGATTTATTTTTGCGCGCTTTATAGCACTCACAAGGCTGGCAAAGTTGATTACGTGATTTGACTCCAATGCCACATTTAAAGCAGGGCCTTGAACCTACGCCATTACGTAACACCTGCGTATGTGTTCTACAATACTGATAATGGCATTTTCTGTCAGAGTGCGTGTTTTCCAACGCAGACAGCTATACAGTTGTTTTGTCCCAATGCCAGGGAGATTCCGATACATAAACGCGAGCGTTCTGTCTAATTGAATAAGCCTTGCTCATGGCACAGATCTGGCCCTCGCCGCTCTATTATCTCCTTTTCTACACCAGGTAGTACATCGATTACACGACCTAGTCGACAAAAAAGCCTCATCGACTTCGTCATGCGACATTATGGTACCTCGAGTTTTAGATCAGATTTTCTCAGATAAAATACCTCGTTATTATTAGGATCATCAAAGTCTTTTGCAAATGCAAATAAGAAAAGCCATATCAGCCCAAATTAGTTCAAATGACCCATCACGACAGAATACTGCGCCAATCCGAAATGAACCACATTCCGTGCGTTAGAATCCAATAACATCAAATTTCTTAGGGAGCTGGCAAATTTCCTCAATCGTTTTTTGCTTCTGAAAATTGCAGTCGGTGCACTGCAGTTCTTCTTTGCACCCATAACGTCTTTTGTAGAAAATCATGTGACAAGTAGTGTGTTCGCATGCGATTCTTATAGTTATGACCCAAATGCATTTGTTTAATCAGCCTGCTCTTGAACATCTTCTACATTGACCTCATCAAAAACGTCACTTGCTTCAGACGCATTGGCTAGTTATCCTTATTTTGCGGGTGTACTCCTTCATGCACGATATTCTGCAAATTACTTTTAGTATTATTTGCTTCAAAAGTCTGCCCACGTGTATTTCGTTCTATTTCTAAGGTCACTCCCAAATTAACCAACTTATCAACGTGCGCTGCATTTGTTTCGGAGACTGCATACAGCATCATCTGTGTTTCCTAAATAGACCTGTATGATGCATTTAAACGATACAGCGAGCTCATTTTATCCGTCACATTTTTGATATGTCAATAATTTGGCAGGTTTATGCCACTGTTTGAAACTTACATAAAATTTTTTCAGTATACTTTGGAAATCAATGGCCTGGCTACTGCTTGACACTTATACATAAACCATTACAAGCATTCTTCAATACTGAACTATGTAGTATTGTTGTGGAGTAAAATCAATACAGGGCCTTAGTTGATATATCATAGTAAGAATCAATACATACAGTCATTCATTGGGCGCGCAGTGTGTGTATTGATCGTTACCAAATGCTTGCCTAAATAAGTACAATCTGAGTGACTTGTTTCTACAATCACATAGTAGTATTAAAGGTGGTGTTTTGCCATTCTTTGGAAACCCTTTGGGGCACTTTCTTCCGTACGAGACTCGACCTCCATGACTGGCTCACTCATGTTTTGGGGTGCTTGCACCCCCGTGGACAAAATAAAAAGTGATCAGCATGCAGCGGTCACTTATGGGCTAAATTGTCATGGAGGGTAGAGGCGAGAACGGATGGAAGGACCACGAAGGTGCAGAAAAAAGGCAAAACGCGCCTACTCTGATATTACTCCAGGTCTACGGGTTAATGGCACCCATCGCTTTGCCTGTAAGCACTGACTCCTACACCGTCACGACCATGACATATCACCTAAGCTTTGATGGTACAGTGTCGGTGGTATAGGCATCCGTGCGTAGCCGACACACCCACATTGGAATCCAGATTAACTGTGTGTACAGATAAGAATTAATCATTAGGTCGATATTTGGTAAACTTGCTGGAATATTGCTTCAACGTTGTTGTTTAACGTCATGATATAAACGTTCCTACAATCCACTGAAAACGCTCAAAAAGCTATTGAAAACAGCGCGGAATGAAATCAACTTTGCGTTTGTGAAACTCATATGCTTTGGTGCTGTTAAATATGTCCTAATCTACAATTAAACATTGCAAACATAACGTACGTATTCCCGGAACAAACACAAAATTAGTCCAAAAGGTTCTAAAGCAAATAAAAGTTTCAGCAAGTATTATTATAGTCTGTACGTTATAGACATGCCTAACAGCATGCCTACTACGTTTATCTTGTCTACCTCAAGTGGTTTGTGCAAATAGTTAAGTCTCAAAGTTATCAAATTGGGAATCAGTTGGTTTGTTTTGCGGGAATCTCGATCCTTAAAGTCTTTAAGGATAGTCTTCCATATTCGAATAACTTTTTTTTTGATGCAGATTCAAGATTATTCTTTAATCTGACCAATTCCCTTATTTGATCAGTTTTGGGGTTTTCCAAAGAGTTAAAAGTTCGGATGAAATATGAACAGTTGCTTCATCATGGTATCATGTTTTAACAAATTACATATATTTTAGGCTGATTTAGAGGCATTAGTCCTTGCAAAATCAACTTACACTATGAGAAGGAAATTAAAAATCAATGTGATTTTATATAATAAAATTAATAATCTTGTACAGTTTGATATTTATTCTCTCCTCTCTACTAAAGAAGTTTACACGCTCAAGGTATTCCTATTCACCTTCGGAAAGGATCCAAAAATAAATATGCCAAAAAGTGCATGTCATAAGGGAAATTAAGGCTTAGAAAGATATAATCTACCGGAAAATATCACATTTCTTTTTTGAACATCAGATACGATTTGAGAATATACTAGACAAACTATCTTCGATCTGGATCTCTACCGAACAGTCTACTGGTATTTCAGTGACGTGGCAAAAATGGCAAGGATCATTTTTTTCATTGGCATACCGATCTAACATTTTTTAATCACAGTCTTGAATCATAACATATTTAAAAAAATGGGATATATTCGGATAGATTTGAACCTACCAAACCTACAATTTCTTCTTGTTGACCACTTTTAGCAATATTTTTTTCTGTCTGCTTCCCGACGGTTTAAGTTGGTGACTCCGAATACCTCTCTTCCTATCTATATGTGTTTGTGTATGTGTGTATGTATGTTTGTGTGTGCGTGTGTATGTGTGTTTGTGCATGTGTATGTATGTGTGGATGTGTGTGTATGAGGTAGGAGGGGTGACTCGCACCATATATATGAATTTCTATTCTACGTGTGATAAATATATATATATATATATATATATATATATATATATATATATATATATATATATATATATATATATATAAACACCGATAGTACATGAGACTTTGCAACACTGGGTATGGGCGGAGGAAGGGTTGCGATGACGAGGAAACCCTGGGTGTCACGGACAAATCTCTCTATTTATTAAATACATGTACTCAGGTTTCGGTTTTTTTGTGCACAACGATACCCGAGGGTGATTTATGTATATTGTACAATATTTCGAAACAGTGAGTTCGGTTCATCCCTGACACACGTGCGAAGTGCACCCGATGGGAAAAACCGATTTACAACTAGCACACAGGCGATGTAGGCTGCATCGTCTGTGGGTAAATGCCTAATCGTAAGACTAAAATCTTCACATTACGGAACGTCTTGTCAGTAAGCAGTCTACTTAGGGACTTGCACATCTTCAGCTGTAGATGTATGTAAGTTATTTATTTATGTTTTATGTATATTATTTCTTATGTATATTGTAAGTTATAGCTGTTGTACTACCACTTTTATTTATGTATATTTTCTATGTAGCTTCGGCTTGCATGGTATAATGCAAATATTTTCTATTCGTGTTTATGACTTAGCAAGCTCTTGATATAAAGATGCATTTTATTAAGAAACGTTTTAGTACCATAGGAATCTTGTCAGACACAGCTAGGTTCACTTCTGAACCTGTTTATTGTTTTGTAATGTGCCGATAATGTAATTTGTATAACTTACCGTATATAACGTCATTACGTGTTATCGTACATGACCGTATCATGTATAGTACACGGTGTTACGTGTATTTTCAGCTGATCGGAGTCGACGAAGTACCAGCTGTAGAGCTAACCATAGAAGTTGACAATAACAGCTGTAAAGCTGAACCATAGCAACCGTAGAGCTGAGTGAGCAATGTGTTGCTGGTCGAGTAGCAGGTGATCGGGCGTTGTTGACCGAATTGGTGGGCGCTGATCGCTTGATTGACCAAGGAATTGAATGGTGGTCGGTGACGACCAGAAATGCTGACTGCTTGACTGACCAGTGTGACTGGTAGCCACGTGTGCTAATGACGGAGTGTTTTGTTACTCCATACATTTTACTATGAGTAAAGTACACCATATTTTCACTATTTTGAGCAAAACGCATCATTCTTTTCGTCGTGTGAAATTACTGTGAATCGTTCAACTTTGTCCTATTTATTTGTATTTATTTTTGTTGCATTATTAGGTTCGTGCGGATTGTGTTAATTTGTCCAATATTTGGATCTTATACACGCACGTATTAACCAATATTCTTTTCTCATTCAAGTAATACATAAATAAACATTGTATTTTTATCACCATCAAAAGTGTTATAAATCCGAAATCCAACCGGGTTATCTTGTTACACTAGGATATTTTAACTAGAGAAATCATTATGCTGTAGGTTTTGATATTCAAAATGGATAAGTTTCCTAGACATTTAATATAACATTGAATAAATTAAATTAAGAAAATGGTGAAAATAAATGTATCAAATACAACAGTGATTTCTCCAAAACCAAACTTTTTCACCATTTGATGATTATATATTGACCAATAAATATAGAGGATCTTTAGGGATACATGCACTATATTCTTTTTAAATGAGAAAATGATGACTTCTAATCGGTTAAGTACACTAATGACATCACTAAAATAGGTGAGAAAAGAAAGAGCTCAGTGAAGCAAATCCATCTGTATTGATACGTAAACTGTTTGAGTTCAGTATTGCTTCGTTGATTCTGGAGAACCATTTGGTTTAAAATAAAAATGAATCTATAAACTAAATATGCTAAAAGGTGGACAGCAAGAAAGGATTTGTTGAGTTTAACACCATTTTGAGCACATGATAGTCTATACATGGCGGCGAATACATCTGGCAGAGGAAGAACCCGGGAAAACCCAGGGAAGAACCACCATTCCACTATAGGTTACAAACAAGATTTCTTATACCTACGTTAACCAATCAAAGACTCGAACCCATGCGGACAGAGGTTACTTGTGTGTAATTTGTAAAGGCAAGCGCTTAGACCACTAGACAGCCAGGGCCGCGAAAAGGAAGAGAATTTAGGTTTAGAATGAACTAATCTACCGGAATATATCACATGTGTTTTAGAACATCTGATACGATTTGAGAATATACAAGACAAAAATCTTAGATCTGTATGCCAACAGAAAACTTTGTATGCATTTCAATGACGTGGACATAATGACAGGGGCCATTTTTCCAGGTGGCATACTGATCTAAGATATGTTTTAGTACATTCTTGAATAGTATCAGATGTAAGAAAATGTGATACATTCGGGTAGATTTGAACGTGAAAACCGACATTTTCTTCCTGTTAGCAACATTTATTTTCCGTCGTCTTGTCCATGACTTGCAATACCTCTGTATCGTGTTGTGTGTATGTATGTGTGTTTATATGTATAGGAGGGTTACTTGTAGAAAATAAAAGATACTCCTCTTTAAGTTTGATAATTTAAACAAAGAAACATAACGATTTATTCTAACAACTATGCAACTAAAACACAATCATGAGCACGTCAGTTATTTAAAGAAACAGAAAATCCAAATAAAAGACATTGCAACATTAGGGACCCACTATTGAACTTTCAAGGTGTGGGTGGGAGGGTGCCGGCCTGGGATGTTGTTTGAAATAGAGAAATATCTTGCTATTCATAGAGAATCGGCTTTAATTTCCTAGATATTAACTTTAAAATTCAATAAAATATAAGGTCAAGAAAATCGTGGAAATGTATTAAATATTGCAATAATTTCTCCAAAATCAGTCATTTGTTAATAAAGTATGTCAGATTCTCCCGCTGATACATCCACAAAACCGATTTGATCGCCGATGTTCTGAACATTTTGTATTTATTCTTTGTTATACGCTGTAGCAATGTCCGGCTTTTACTAGTGAAAAAAAAATGTGTGCTCGGCTTTCCTATAATTATTTATGATCAAGGAACATATCAATTGTTATTTTCTCTTTATTCTGGAAGGATGTTGGCACGCATGTCGGTCCTAAATAGCTTGCAAATGGCTTATTAACCACTGTCTTATAGTCTACGAAGATAGGTGCCATAACGTAAGAGAAAGCCACGGTCGTTTTAGTGGTCGCTATTCTTTATTACAGGCGGACATGGATAAGAATTAAATACATATTTAACGAATAGAGAGAGAGAGAGAGGAACCCCTTTTATCTTAATGAGTCTCGTGTGAATCTTATTGGTGCCAAAACTCGACTCGTAGGAAACCATGCTTTTCATAGCAAATGGTAATATAGCTAAATGTTTGGATATTAAGAGCAACATGCCATTAGTGGTTTATTGCAATCTTTCTAACACAATATTCTGGAGAATAAGGGTTTATTTGCTTCGCTGGGCATCTGCCGCTTAAAATACCCCCCCCCCCTTTCCATATGTGAAGTCGGTGTGAGGAAAAGATAAGAGCACATTTAGCAAGGGTCAGTTTACAGACATTAACAGTTAATATAAATGTACTTATCTTTCGTATTCAAGTGCAATACAACGAGATATATTTAAATCTATCAAGGCAATTTAAAACATAATACACAAATTAACCATTTTTTTGTAGTGTAAAGCTAACTAAAAGACTGAATACAGTCGTCTGTGAATGCACAGAATACAAAAATTTAAGAGCGTACGTAACATCAGTTTGTCTGGGCACTGTTAAAACAGACAGAAATTGCTTACGTTCAACCCCCCCCCCCTCCCTCACCGCCCAATGAGTGTATGTGCTTGATATTCATGCATTTCTTTGCAGTGGATATCTTCTGTGTTTTGAATGTGTGTGCACAGCTGTGGCATGGGAGTAGAAGATGGTCGGGGGAATACATGAAAAGCTGACTGGTTTATACATTATTTTTCAAAGTGAGAAGAAAAACGACATTTCGATGCTATGAGCAATTTGGCGATTTCATTTATTATAAAACAAATATTCATAGCTAATACATGTAGATGTCTCGCACAGTACATAGAGATGTTGAAGCTTGTTCTACTTATTTCCTTTCCAACTTGACAAAAGTTCAGGATAAATATAGAAAAGATATCTTTAGTTCATTTAAAATAGATCTGAACTACCTCAAGTTAAATTTATTTAAAACTCTGAATTTTAAAGAACAAAGTTTCGCCAAAAGGTAATTACTACCACATATTACATTTTGTAGCTCTTAAGATTTGTGATTTGCATTACCATATATACAGCATTAACGATGAAAATGAGCTGCAAGTAATAGTGTGTGGCGTACTTTACCAAAGAATTTTTTTTAATCAAACTACATCGTTTGTGTGTGTGTGTGTGCGCGCGCGCTTATTCATTATTTATCACAAAAATGGTTGTAAAGGCAAATGCAATCAAAAAAAAAAATTGGACAGAAATAGTGGGTGGCAAGGCAAACTGACAAGAGGGTTTTAGACTAAAATAGTGCCTACATCCTTCATTGCCACATTGTTTACCTTCTCTTGCAAATCTGGTTCTAACTAAGGCATGTACTACTCTGGTAAAATATACTTGACTGGACAAGGACTCTCTTGACCATTGACGATTTATGAATCAAGGTTGGTTATAGATGTATGCAGACTGTACTAATAATTGTCTCGCTCCCAATGAAGGTTGGTTATAGAGCATGCTTTCTGTGCTAATAATTGTCTCGCTCCCAATGAAGGTTGGTTATAGATGCATCCTTACTGTACTAATAATTGTCTCGCTCCCAATGAAGGTTGGTTATAGATGCATGCTTACTGTACTAATAATTGTCTCGCTCCCAATGAAAAGCCAGTCGTAGAGCTGACCTTGGTCTGGTTTGTTAGCGGTGGAAGCGGCCGCTTCAAAGCACTTTAGGGTTGGCATGGTTTCTCATAAATGCTGCCTATTGCTGACTTAAGCTTGGCTATCGCACCAATAACAGCTGTTTTATGCAGTGCACGTGAGTAACGTTGATTGTGACTGATACACTCATGTACTTTTCTCATGCAATCTGTGCGTTCTTATTCCGTAAATATCAGTTTATATGCATTTAATTAAAACCTCCATTCAGTGTACTTACCCGAAATTCTCTGCGTCATTCTGCACTGTCTTCATCCTTGTCGTGTAAAATTATGATGTCCGATACCAAGAAACGTGCTCACAAGAATAACAGCAATTATTCCCAACGCTGTTCATGTGAAATAAGGTACACAGCCAACAATAGGTGTCACTGAAGGCAAACCTGTACATACTAAAAGTATTTCATGCTCCGGCTGTCATCACATTAGTGTAAAGTCGCCCACGCCGTATGCAACAACGATTACCCATGACCGTTGAAATGTACGTATATAGTCAGTTTGCTTGCCAATTACTGTAATAATAATAATAATAATAATAATAATAGACGATAACTAGCTTATAGTATCAGTATTTAACGATGATATTTAACATACATTTACAACTAATCAGACATAAATAAATGCTTATGTGGTGGACATAATAATAATAATAATAATACTAATAATAATAATGAGGACTTTGTATAGCGCCTAATCTTTAGAAGCTCTAAGCTCTTTACAACATTTGACAAAACTTAAAAATATATATAATGATATGATTACAAAAATAAAAACAAACACCACGAAATTAGAAAACAGAAAACATGCTGTAAATATTTAAGGTAAGGAAACATTATTAAGTCTTTAGGTCTGTTCTTGCAGTTGAAATAGGTGAGTTTTAAGAGCGCTCTTAAATGAGATCACTGCGTCTTTGTGTCAGTGGGCAATTCGTTCCACGTTGCTGGTCTCTGGTATGCAAATGAACGTTATCCATATGATTTCATTTTCATAGTGGGAATAATGAGAATACGAGTGTCAGAAGAGGAGCGTAAGTATCTTGCTGGTGTGCACACATGGGTGAGATCAGATAGGTATGTTGGACTGGAGCCCGTCAGTGAAACGTAGCACAGAGAACAAATTTTGTTTAATTCTGGATCGTACGGATAGCCAGTGTAGGGTACAGAGTAAGGGAGAGGCGTGCTCTGATCGTGGTACTCTAAGTATGATTCGAGCAGCTGTATTTTGAACTTTTTGAAGTTTCTGAAGTAGATATTGAGACGAACCAGACAGAATTGAGTTACAATAGTCCAGTCTTGAAAGTACTAAGGAACACACAAGTGTTTTAGTGGCATCAACTGAAAGATTCTTGCGAATGGAGCTGATTCGTCTCAGCTCAAGATATGCAGCCTTGCATATGTTCATGACATGTTGGTGCAATGAGAGAGTACTGTCGAGAGTAACACCTAGGTTTCGTACTGACTGTGAATTTAATGTTGGTGTTGCTGATATTTATTGTCTGAGGTAAAGGGTGTGAATGAGAAAGTCTTTGTGTTGTAATCAGAATGGCTTCAGTTTTATCATCATTCATGCAGCTTGTTACATGTCATCCATGATTTCACATCGGAAATGCACCTCTCTACCCCTTGGATGGTAGCTTCAACTTCAGTTGGGTGGCTAGATTTGTATATTTGGATGTCATCAGCATACAGTTGGTGAGACACTGGATGATGATCTATGACACTTGAGAGTGAGTGAGTGTATAGAATGAAGAGAACAGGTCCAAGAAGAGATCAACTGGGCTGGAGTGTTTTCCATTTGCGGACAAAATTTGTGTCCTCTTGACCAAGTAGGACTTGAACCATAGTAAGGCTGTATTGTGAATGCCAAATACATGCTGGAGACGGTGAAGTAATATATCATGGTCTATTGTGTTAAATGCTGTAGACAAGTCAAGGAGAGTGAGGACTGTAATCTTTCCGCTATCCAAAGCAGAGAGAAGGTCATTAACTACATTCAACATGAGAACTAAGGAAAATTAACTGGGTATATCTTCAGATCATAGATAGTTTTCAACATTTTTATGCACATTATAACAGTGTGATTAACCTTTAAGTGGGCAGAAAGGTAGTTTGAGGTTAACAAATGATACTTATTACAAAATTCTTTATTAAATGCAATTATTTCTTCTTTTATATGAAATTACTGGAATGGTTATCAATTGCGATAATATAAATGCCGTATGTGCTCGCTTGTACGACAATTCCAACGGCAAACTGCACACTATGCCGGCAGATCTGGGTCTGTGAAGTTTATTAGAAGCAATCAGTAGAGCAAACTACATAGATCCTGATCTGCAGGCGCATTTTGCTACTGCAGATCAGGGTCTTTATATTTTGCATTTGACTCGACTTTTGAGCGAATGGATATTGTCTATTACTGATGAACTACACCTGACAAAGGTGTAACTAGGAACAGTGGCATCACTAGGGTTGCTGTCACTAAGTGCGGTAACTCATGGTGTCTCCCCCATGGACCTCCTTTCTGCACAAAATTTTATAGACAGTCATTTTGGTGCCACCCCCTCTGATGGTGTCACCCAGTGCGGTCCGCCCCGTCCCCCCCCCCCAATCACCCCCTCCCCATAGTGACGCCACTGACTAGGAATACGGTCATTATCAGCATCTATACACCCAAACGTTTGCTGTATGTTTTCTCCACATGGAGGCAAGAAATTGTGGACCGTCATGCATAATGTTTGAAGTCTGATTACAGGGATTTGCAAATCAACTTACATGCGTAAGGCATATACTACACTACGGACAGCATACGTAACGTCATTATAGTTACTGCCTAAACGTGTATCGATATATCTTGGCTCTAAATACAAACAATACGAAATAATCGATATCGATACTGGCAAGATTTTAAATAAGACATTGACCTTAAAAGCAAACATCGTACGAAATATAATCTCTTATATTTTGTTTCTTCTCTACATGAAATTAAACTCGGTCCCGAACTACGTCTATATTAATTCGTTTTCCACATTTGGCGATATCAGATGTTTGCGATGCATGCTATCGTTTCTTTCCTTTTATGAAGTTGAGATTTAATTTTGTGCATTTTATGTACTTGATTTCTGTTCCCGTTGTTACAGTAGTATGTCTTCCATTAGGCAACAAGAAACGAATGTGTGATTATCTTAATAACGAAGATCAATTGGAGTAATTTAAGTCAAGCGGTTGTTGTTGTTATGGGTTTAACGCCATTTTCGTCACATGACAAGCTCAATATGGCGGCCAGTATAACTGGTGGAGGATGAACCCGGGAGAACTCCGATAAGACCCACAGACCCACGGGAGGCTGCTGGCAAGCTTTCTCACATGCCCACATTAGCCTCGTCTAGACTCGAGTGCACGACCTAGTGGCCTAGTGGTTAGAGCGTCCGCCTCGGATGCGGGAGGTCGTGGATTCGATCCCCGGCCGAGTCATACCAAAGACTTATAATAAAAATGGTACCAACAGCTGCCTCGCTTGGCGCTCAGTATTAAGAGGTTAGTGTTAGGACTGGTCGGCCTGGTGTCACGATAATGCGACTGGGTGCGACATGTTGCTACGTGTCTGTGGCATGATTCTCCAGTACTAGACATCACTATAAACTGCCACACTGCAGACATCGTTGCTATATGACTGAAAAATTGTTAAAGCCACGTTAAAAAACAAAACCAAATCACACACACACACACAAGCACACACAGACACACACTCGGGCCCACGCGGACGGCGATATAATGGCCGTGATCGGTCAAGGAGAGTGCTTTAGACTTGGACACTCGGCCACACGGGGACCCCTAACTCCAATGGGTTCACAGGTGACGCTTGATGGACATAACGCAAGGTCGAAACTGCGGGACTGAATTTTGTGTGTCATCAACCAATATTACCAGTTTTGTTACGATTACCTGGATAAAGGCAGAAATAGCACTTTTGACAAAAGAATTGGGCTCATTTTACATATTACGATAATTTATTTCATGCTGATCTGGAAACTGGCTTAGCTTAACAGGTAAATTCTGACCAACCAAGGGTTACGAGGTGTTGTGTTGTCACAATCACGCTAAAATGAAAGCAAATAAATTGCTGATTGTTCCGGTTTTCAGTTTCCAGCTGTTATTGCTTTATAAACTTACATATTTTGTTTTCATATGAATTAGGATTTATTGGCAAAACATTATTTTACCTTATCCAACCAGGTGACAACTTGTACATTAGTCCAGATTACTACTTGTACCTTATCTAACCAGATGACGACTTGTACCTTAGCCTAAATGACTACTTGTACATTAGCCCAAATGACTACTGGTACATTAGCCCAAATGACTACTTGTACATTAGCTAACCAGATGACTACTTGTACATTAGCCAACCAGACAACGACCTTCACATTAGCCAACCAGATGGATGAACTGTGGACTTTTAATGCACTTTCATTAAGCAAACATTTTAAAAGAGTAAATGTGCTTTCAGTCATTTCTTGATCGACATTTCACAGCAAATAAAAATTCTTACATCTATTTGTAACACCTATGCATGTATTGTTATTACTTTCGTCAGCATTGTTTTGGTTGTGAGACTTGGTCCAATGGTAAAAGGTTCAGTCTCCATTTGGACCATATAATCATTGTTCTAATAAAGCTATGAATGACTAAGATGTTCTCTGCAGGATTGAGCAATACTCAGCCGGCGAATAACTTTCTAGCAGATGGATTGTTCCCAATAGGCATTGAACCTACAATTGCATTAATTCAATTCTCGTTCCTGGGGGAAACATTCTTTTACTTGAACACTTATTCCAGACCTAACTGACCGAATCTTGAAAGAGATCTCCTCGTTTGATAAGCAGATTGGGAATGAAAGTGCGGTAACACATGAAATCATGCCTTGCTCCAAAATATAACTAGTCTGGTGCTTTGTAGCCTGTTGTAGGCGAATCACAAAACTTCTGGAAGCTGTTTGAGTTGGGGGCGTGCAAAATCACACCTCTTGCAAGTCGACACAAATTGTGTAGTCTCCACATGGACGGCATTCCATCACAATCCCAAGAGCACAAGAGAGTTAACTGAATGCGATTACTTTGATGATCAATGGATAAGTGCTGTGTTGTAGCTGAAAAAAACTACCCAAAAGCTTAATAGGTACACTGGACATGCTACCGAATACCCAGGAAACTACTGTTGGGTTCCATGTCATTATATTAAATCTTCCTGATTCAGCAATGAATAAATGGAGCCTTCTTCCTACTAACATCTGTGATGGTTGGGGGGGGGGGGCTGTATGTATGTCATCTGAGATTGGGAGGGTCTAGTGGAACGCTGGTGACTATGATCAGCCTCTCTTTGACTCTTCCACTTAGTTCGGGAAAACTGTGGTTTCCAGCAGTTGCAACGTTGGTAAGACTGCTTCCCAGTGGCAAGTGCTCTCCCTGTTACGCATGTTGGTTGCCTTGCAAATCCTTTTGCTGTAGCTGAGACTGAGAGGGATGGTGGCTTGTTTCAAACTCCATCAACCTGATCATTAAGAGGAGAATGGATGATGAAGGTTGTGAGCGTATCTTGGCCCATGGTTGGCCTGTAAGGCATAGGTATAGAGTTTTGTATATTTTTCCCACCTGTTGTAAGTTCATAGCTGCTATTACGGCCATAGTATGTTGTGCCTATATCTTGTGAAGTGGGCTATCCAATAAACATGCTCCCATGTATTTCCAGTGATATTCTGGGTGGGAGAATGTAAGCTGTATTCCAACTACTAAAGATCGTCATAGATATAACATTCAATGTTGATCCCACGGTCACAACATTACGAATCAACTCATGTTTAGCCAAATGGAAAACATAGACGGCATTATGAGAAGTAACATCCAATTATGCTTGGAACTTGTAAGTGACAATGCAAGCAGCCACAAAAGTGTCAGTAACTTGTCAGATAGTATAAGCAATTGAAAGTAGGATCTTCTGCAGAAGATTTTCACCTGATGTCAGAGCTGTAGATGTGGAAGGTGATGTAGAGAAAATAGGACAGAACTCTGATGGGATTGGGAGGGAAACTTTAGTCCAAGCCTGCAAGGTGGAGTTTCACTCATCCATGTAAGATCAAATAATGATGAGGGTACATGAATGCTAGTTTGCATCATTTATAGATTCAGGTAGTGAAGTCAACATCTCCTGCATCACCTGCAAAATAGTTGGAAAAGAATGTTGATTATGGTAGCCCACTATACTTGCATCACTTTCAAGTCCCATTACATCTAATGTGTCACTAAGCAGAGTCTCAAGGGTGGCGGAGACAAGTAAAGAGACATCTCTTGAAAACTGAGGACCCGAGATTAACATCTTGAAGTAGCATGCTGGTAAGATTGATCCATATGGATGCCTATGTAAACTGTGCATCTTCCACAGGAAGTACCTAGCAGCACTATGAAGTTAGACTGATCCATGAGAGTGCCTGTATAGACTGGGTGTCGTCCGCAGGAAGTGCCTAATAGCACTATACAAGTTAGACTGATCCATGCGAGTTAGTCTGTTCTAATACTGGTTTCATGATGTGGGTTCTTGGGTATTCGGCACTACAATGGGCATTGTACACAGGAAGCACTCGACAGCAGTATGTGAGTCTTTGAACTAGACTAGTTCAATTCTGGTGGCTGATACTCTTTGACCAATTGTGGTTGTGGCTCACTGTGACCAGATTTATATGGCCGAGTCCGGTCGTGAATGAACATGAGCTTTTTGGCTGGCTTAATGTTGTCCAGTTCTTGAGTTTGGAATGGGTACAGGATATTGATCCACACATCCAGTCCATAATTCTATATGTAAGACTGTAACTGATGTTCATTGCTGCTTTCCATCTCACTGTCCAGAAATGATATGTTTCAAACCTTTTCATGCAAGCAGATGTTTTGTCCCTCAAGCTATGATCAACTTCTGTCCATAATATGCAAAGTCTGACAGGTATTCAAGGAATGACAAGAGAAACTACTCGTGTTGAGTGGTTGTCAGACTTTTCTCACCCATAGTCTAAATCTGTAAGACAAAATTGAGCAGACCCTACATACACATAGTGTAGAGAGTGTCATGCTTTATGAACTTTTGATTATCTGTACCAGTAAAATTTGGTCTTATACCAACTTTTTCCATCCTTGCCGGTAGGAGGTACCAGTAGTAGCACAACCCTAGCAGAAATGCTGCTAATGACCAATTCTAGCAACAGCTTACCTGTAGGAAGGTCAACTGTCTGATTGCCTGTACAGGTAAAATCATTCAAGCATTGGTTATTGTAACATGTATATTACACATAAAAACTTGCACATAAAAAGAAACTAAAGTGTCATCATTGATACTTACAAAGTAAGCTCTACAATATCCATTATAAGACAACTTTACCTGCAGACCCAATGACGTTCTATACAGGTAAAGTCAGTAAAGTGTCATGTATACAACTGTGAATTAGATGCTAAGAGAAGATAATATAGAAACTGAACTGTACGTATCCTGAGCTGGTGGAAATTATACAGCAGTATTAAATAAGTTTCTATCTTATGTTTCTTATCTTATGTATCATTGAGGTGATACATATGTACATGCTTTTATCTGTGTGAATGCACACAATGGAATTAGTATAATAGCTTACCTCCACTTTGTAAAGGTGAGCTTAAAAAGCAAAACAGTAAAAATGAGATAAATCCATATTACTGTTTCTGAATCTTTAGCACTTCTACAGATTTCTCTGTACCCATCCATCCAACTGAAATATTACAGGTACCCCGATTAAAATTACCTGTTTCGACACCCAGCCCTCTTCTAGCCCCAGATCATGTATGTGTCTCTACCAAAGGGCATGCCATCTGATAAGTTATAGGTTATGTTGAAAATATCACAATCTTTGATCCAGTTACCTTAACGTTTGATTTCTGTTTTGCGTTTTTGCTCCAAATCCTCAGAATTCTGCCTCTATAGTCTGTCTGTGCATTTGAACAAGCATATTTGACAACCCAATGGTTGCAGGAAGCTTTATTTGGTAACTATTTATTAAACAAGATTTAATTTCAGTTCCAGCAGCCTTGAATTTCAAATTTATGAATTTTTAACCAACAGAGCTGCCTCTATTTAATTGAAAAATTGGAATTAGGAATCTCGACTTATTAGGTAGAAACCCCAAGCGCAATTTTTGTATTCCAGTGACCATGACCTTTAACATTTTGACCATTGAAAAAATGGTGCTTTCCCTCCACTCATAACTATCCACCAATTAGTTTATAGACAAACAAAAGTACCTCAACGAGGCTGACTTTCTAATGGCCAAAATATTTTTCCATAAATCCAAGATAACACCAGTTCTTCTTATTAACTGCTGAGCATCGAAACAATCTCTGATATTTTTAAGCAATACAAAGATTTTCAAGATAGCTGCCAAGATGGGCATACTGGATTTAAGATCAGCATCACTTTCATTCAGGACAAACTAGACATCACTATAAGTCTCTTAGTGAAAACTCCAGGCTGATACGACTTTCCATTCTGAGAGTCTAGCAACAACAATTAAAGTTGGCTGCTGTGGCTAACATATTGTACGTCCAAGCAGCACAATTTTCATTTAAGACCAACAAAACATTATATGATGAAACCCATCTCAATACGACTTTCATTAGGAGGAGTAGTGATAACAACATTTTCAAGATGACCACTGTGGCGCCATATTGGATACCTGAAAAGCATGAGTTTCATTTAGGATCAACTAGAACTAAGGATGACTGTGTGTAAAGTTTCAGAGTAATCCTTAAATTTGTTCACAAGTAGCAGAAACCAACTTGTGCTAACAGACAGTTGGACAATGAGCAGGTTTTCATATAAGTCCTTCTAGTCACTGACCAGAATAACTAACATTAAGTGAATGCATCTTATCACGTGGGAACTACTTTGCCCCAACACAGATGGCTAAGCTGACAGGCAGACATATATTGCTATTGCTATATTCATGCAGATCTTGGGCTGGGCTATATAAAAGTCTGTTGAGATAAAAAGAAACTGTGAATTGGCTATTTTTCACAGGGTAACAATTTTTATGGATTTCTTTATTGCTGCCAACCATGAATTTAAATACTCTGAGAACAGTGGATTCTTCTGTAGAAACAATTGGAGAATTTCTTCAATCCATAATACCAACGAAAACATAATTTTTCACAAATATATGAAAAACTAATACCTACGAAAATAAATTAATTAAAAGAGTTTTGAGCCATTGATAGGATATTTCTGTTATGAGCTGGCTTTTTGTTACTAATTTACCCTAATAGCAGAATTATGAATCATACAATATTTTCCTATTTTACTAATTCCTGACATGCAAAATTTCTAACCTTTCTGACATATTTGAGCATCTGCGCAAACATGGACCACTTTTCCATAGATATCATCAATACAGTGGTATGGATACTTTGGGCTGGTACAATTGGTCATACTTTCGGCACATTCCCGTGACCATTGGTGGTAATCAGGACAGTTGATAGAGAAATCGTGTTGACAGTATGTCTCATAGTACAATGTATTGATTTGACTCACATGTGTTACTTCACCCACTACTAAAGTCTGTAATAGAGAATTACTACTACTACTACTACTACTACTACTACTACTAGTAATAATAATAATAATAATAATAATAATAATAATTACAATTACATTTTTTAAAGGAAGAAGTTCATCTGGTCAACATTCAACACATAAATTTTCCCTGAGGTTTGGTTTGATTTTGTGGATTTAATCCCACTCTTCAACACATGATAGACTTTACATTGTGGCCAGTACATTTGGTAGAGGATGAGACTGGGAAGATTTGATCAACAAATCAATCTTTCACGAGTCCTCCCATAATTAAATAAACGGCATTACAGACAAGTACATTATACACCAGTCATATACAGAATAGTAGTGAATGTGTATAAGGCATTACAGACAAGTACATTATACACCAGTCATATACAGAATACTAGTGAATGTGTATAAGGCATTACAGACAAGTACATTATACACCAGTCATATACAGAATAGTAGTGAATGTGTATAAGGCATTACAGACAAGTACATTATACACCAGTCATATACAGAATAGTAGTGAATGTGTATAAGGCATTACAGACAAGTACATTATACACCAGTCATATACATAATAGTAGTGAGTGTGTATATGGCATTACAGACAAGTACATTATACACCAGTCATATACAGAATAGTAGTGAATGTGTATAAGGCATTACAGACAAGTACATTATACGCCAGTCATATACAGAATACTAGTGAATGTGTATAAGGCATTACAGACAAGTACATTATACACCAGTCATATACATAATAGCACGTAGTGAGTGTGTATATGGCATTACAGCCAAGTACATTATACACCAGTCATATACAGAATACTAGTGAATGTGTATAAGGCATTACAGATAAGTACATTATACACCAGTCATATACAGAATAGTAGTGAATGTGTATAAGGCATTACAGACAAGTACATTATACACCAGTCATATACAGAATAGTAGTGAATGTGTATAAGGCATTACAGACAAGTACGTTATACACCAGTCATATACAGAATAGCAGTGAATGAGTATAAGGCATTCCAGACAAGTACATTATACAATAGTCATATACAGAATAGAAGTGAATGAGTATAAGGCATTCCAGACAAGTACATTATACACCATGTATATGATTTTATGTAACTCTCTACTATTATTGTCAGTAATACCTTATACAGGTTAACATATACAGAATAGGAGCGAACCTGTATAAGGCATTACTTGTGCATACATGAAAGTACATTGTTTTAAATAATAGTAGAGAGTTACATCAAATCATATAAATGATTGTGTCTGCGGATGTTTACAATTATGCTTCCTAAAATCCTTGAATGAGTAGGGTGGAAGAGAATTCTACAGTTTGGCTCCAGAGAAAGCAAAGCTCTTCTTATAGGATTCAAAATTTGGATTAGGTAGATATAAACTGATGTTTAGCATAGATCATAGTCCATGTACATGTACATGTACATTTTCAACAAATTTAAAATTATTTGTAAGACAATCAGGTGCCAACCCATGTAAAACTTTGTAGCCTTTTAAAGTTTAGTCTTGTGCCAAAATGGAAGCCAACAAAAGGTTTTAATTCTATTTGCTGATGATGTGTCTAACACCTTTGAAATTTCAGTAGTCTTTCTTGATGTTATGCATTACTATTACCTCAAATAGAACACCAATTATTTCTAGAAGTGATATGTCACCCCAAAACGAACACCTATTACTTCTGGATTTGATATGTCACACCAAAAAGATTGTCACTTATTCTGGATGTAATTATGTCACTCCAAATAGAACATTAATTAATTCCAGATGTGATATGTCACCCCAAACAGAACACAAATTAATTCTGGATGTGATATGTCACCCTAAACAGAATATAGATTAATTCTAAATGTGATATATAAGCATTGCAGAATATCTTTCTCTGTTCTTGAGGGAGATAAGATTTTATTCTGTTCAAGAGATAAGGCATTGAGTTTACTTTTCTAAAATTCCTATCAACTTGCATTCTGCAACTCAAGATATTAATATTACTTGGTAGTTTTCTTTCGCAGCTTTTACTTTGGCTTGACTACATAGCGGTAGAAAATGTATTTTAAATTAGTTGCTTCTCTCTTCATATCATAGTGCTCACACCAGATGTTTACCTTAATAGAATCCTAATTTAATTCAGTGGGGCACCAGGTGGCCAAGTCGTCTTAAGCACTTGACTTCACCAGTTACTACCATCTCACTTCTGTCTGCATGGGTTTGAGTCTCAGGTTCAGTCAATGTGGGTATGTGAGAAGCTGAGCGATTCCTATGGGGTTTTCCCAGTCTCCTCTACACCAGTTATACTGTCCACAATGTATGGCATATCACGTGCTGAACAAATGGCGTTAAACCCACAACAACAATTTAATTTAGTACTAAGCTCTTGGCCTGTTGGTCTGGTGTTACTGTAGGAGATAAGATTTTATTCTGTGCAAGAGATAAAGCAGTGAGTTTTCATTTTTTTAAAAAATCGTATCAATTTGCATTTTGCAGATCAAGATATCATCAATCATTTTCCGGTTGTTTAATTGTCATACTATAGGCAAATTACAATGGTCAACATATTAATGTGATACTGTAAAATACATCTTCGGAGGCTTTCCTCCATTTCTGAATGCCAATACAGTACTTTCATGAATATAACTCATAAAGTGGAATTTCTGGTTAAAAAACTAAAAGACTTCTGTTAGTTCATACAGCTTAAACCTTCCAACATTTCTGGGGTAAAGTCTGATTTCCAAGACAACACCAAAAATATTCAAAATATAAAATTTTAATGAGTAAATAAACCTGGTGGAACTATCACAAATTTTTCAATGTTCCAATTTTACACTGTTTCCACGGCAATATCAAAAAGAAAAATCATAAGTAGTAATAGGCACTTCTACACCACTTGGTGGACAGTACACTTGGTGGACAGTACACGTGGTGGACAGTACACTTGTTTAAAACATCTTTGAGATTTCATGATTTACTCTCCAGAAACGAAACGTTCACTGAGAGATGGACACGGAGAATGAAAAATGGACATAGATGTAAATAAATCTTTACCCCTCTGTGTTACATAGCATGTGAATAAAATAAACAAAATAATGTGTACCAGTGGCAGATGAAGTGAAAGTAGTAAATACAATGTGGCAAGCATAGAATTCATCAAAGGTGTTCTCCTCTCTTGAAGATTACAGTCTTTCCATTTTTTCCTGGCTTTTAATCAAGCTACAATATCTGAAAATATTTACAATATTAGTGAACATGTACAAGATGTAGGCAAACCAGTTGAATTTATGAAGAATGAATCCTAAAACAAAAGGCTTATTGCTCTTGTATACAGATGTAATGTTGCTGACATAATGACCCGAAATATCACAATCATTACAAGTTTTGTAACTCAGATTATTTTAGATAATTATGACATTAACTTTACTCTGGTACAAAACATTCTAAAAATGCTGCTACTAATATTTAACAACCTAATTAAAGTCATAACATTCAAAAATAATATTTCAAATGGTTTCTGTCATAACACTTGTAAAAGTTGTGGTACTCTTCCTGTAAGGCACTGCTCTATATTGTTACCCACTGTATAACGTGGGTATGTAAATCTGCAATGTTTGCCAACATTTCTAAATACAAACACAGTATACTTGAACCACACTGACGTGGCTTAATCAAAAAGATTAGAAACTCAAAACCATTACTCCAGTCTGAATGTTAGGGTTAAAGCTGTTGGCTATTTATATGTAAACCCTTGAAAATGTGCATGCCGTACCTAACTCAGCTTGCAATTGTTTCATTTTCTGTACATCTTTTTACCTTTTAGTATGATGGGATTCAGTTTTTATGACATATCTTTGCTGAATACATCAGACAATTTGGGTAAAATATCCGAAGGATCATTTTGATATTGTTTTCTAATGCTACATACAGTCAAACTGGTCCAAATGATCAGGTGATTATGACAAATAATGGTTTCACACTGTTTTAAGCAGTAGCTTGATTATATCAATATAGTATAAAACTGTATGCAGACTAAACTACTACTTCATGAGGAAAGCATTGGTTTACAGTTTAGTTAAAGGGATATCGCATAAATCGATATATATATATATATATATATATATATATATATATATATATATATATATATATATATATATATATATACCGGTAAACATTTATTATCTCACTTGTACGCCAATCACACTTCGGTGTAACTTTAAGGCATCAGTATGTCAAATTTGAAAACAAAGTGGTTTCTATCATTGCAGGAAAGGATCAGAGTAATTTGTTTGCTGGATGGTGGCAAAAGTAGTTATGTTTTTGCAGCAGATATGGGCGTTGCCATTCGCGCCATGTAATATGAAACATTTAACAATATGAACCTCTAAACGGACTATGTGAGTCCATAATTGCTGATCCTTTAAAGACTGATTAATCATAAAAGGGACTTTCATGACTATGGCAGTTTGTGCCATGTACATAAGTCTGGTTAATTATCTGCAGCATAAAAACTTCACTTGATATATTTAACAAAATTGAAGAACAGACTCAACTTTTCCCCCAATTTTTATTCTTGATATCGGTTTAGAACAATCTGCACTTCACCTGCAGGCTGTCAGGGATTTGTATGGGTATGCCTGTTATGGAGCCAAATTTCAACCTTGTTTACAATGCCAAGAAGTGTCCATTTTTTTCCAAACTGAGTCTAAAAATTGCAGAACTTGTCAAAATTTTATCCTATGTTATTCTGACTCCGAGAGTTGTTGTTGTGGGATTAATGCCATTTTTCAGTATATGATAGATGGCAGACAGTATAACTGGTAGAGAAAGAACTGTGGAAAACCCAAGAAAGAACCACTGACCCCTGGGAAGTTACTGGCAAGCTTTCTCAAATACACAAATAGGCCAAGCCCGTGATTCGAACCGCACAGAGATGAGATGGCAGTGATCGGTGAAGGGGAGCACTTTAGACCATATCTACACCCAGGCCCTGACTTGGATAGTCGAGTTTCCTCTAATCCTTCCCTCCTCATTCTTGATATTTGGATACTACTCGCTAAAAGAAAAGATTTTATCTGAAATAACTTCACTGTAATAATTAAAACACTGCCTAAGCAATTCACAATAGCAATCGGATCAAATCAGATTGCTCACACTAGATGCAATTACGACGACTCTTGTTTTTGAATCTGAGGTGTTGATTGGCTGACTATTAATAAAACCTGGGGATTTTGTTTACCAAGGCATATTGCAGTAATGCATAGAAAATTTAACACCAAAAACTGATACAAAATATAATGCTTTAATATAAATGTAGATCAAATATTGTTATTGTATGATATTAGTTACTGTTTTAAATTCCAATGATTAACATAAATAATATGTATGAAATTGACACTCATTTTAATTTGCATGTTTGCTAAATAAATTCGACATATTTCACCAAAATTAAATCCCGTGTAATAAGTTCCCAATACATAACATTTGCATAAATCTTTTATGTAAATCAGTAACTAAAATAACATAAACCATGGCTATACAGCCCTGATTTAGGTCCAAGTGATTTTTGGCTGAATCATGTTATTAAAGGTTCACTGAGGTGCGGACAATTTTGAAAGTCGCCATATGGTTGGAAGTCCAGTTTTACAGTGGATGAAAAACATATCAAAAAGTGATTATAAAACTGCATTTTAATACTAGTAGTAAATAGACTGAGCAAGTGTACACAGGTGCACGGAAAACACTTGGCGGGTTGGTATGTATATTCACTGATGTACTGTTCACCAATAAAGAACTTTCTTGTACATCGCACTTATAGCCGGTACTTTTTGAATACCCCACGTACATGGGATGGAGGCAAGTTTAGCAACATCAAACGGCTTTTGTTAATTTGAATTCAGTATCCATACGAAAACACGAACTGATGTAAATACAAGCATAGTAACATCACTTGTCCAGACTTTGCTTTCCAACTTTACTGTGTTTTATACTGCACAGCAGAACTATGCATCTAAAGTATATGGAAAATAAGTGTCTTGGTATAGCTAATGATAAACCATCTCCTTTTAAACAGCATATGCAAGAATTAATCTGAATGGGTTTCGTCACATTCACTCGCACGGAACAGTGCCGGATTACCAAACAGGCAGAGTAGGCACCGGCCTATGGGCCCCAACCTTTTAGAGGCCCCGCGACAACGGATCAAAATAATATTGAATTGATTTGATCTTGACGTATTAGGAAATAATTTGCGAGGGGGACCCCGAGATTTCGACTGCCTAGGGGCCTCCATAGGATTTAATCCGGCAGTGGCACGGAATGCCTTTTTTGTTTTGTGTGTGTGTGTGTGTGTGTGTGTGTGTGTGTGTGTGTGTGTGTGTGTGTAGAATGACAGTCACTGTCTCCTTGACATATCTAGATCCTAGAGCCGGGATTCACATCAGAAATTATAACAAAACTTAATGGGGAGTCTAATTCGTTATTATGATTACTCCAGGGAACGAATCTTTTTCTTTTTTTTTTTGCGGTGAAGATAGCTCAGATCTTCCTAATTCATACGCTAAAATTGAGCGTCCACTTTCACTAGTATATTTTAGTAATTCTGCAAAGTTAATATCACATTCAGAGTGTCCCGGCCCCTAGTGAAATAAAGGACTGTTCGCATATCTGAAATGGTATACTAGATATATCATGGTCATATAAAAGATTCCATGTTTCGTGCTCAGGTACCGAATTTTTGCGTCTGGTCATACTGACTAGGTTTAGCACAATCATCACAAAAAAGAAATAATGCAATGTTTAGACAACACTTACATTAAAAAAGGTTATCTCTCATATGAGATAAGACATGCCATTTTAATGAACAAATTTTGTTGCGTTCCGAGTGTAGTGCAGAACTGGCATATTTACATTTAAAAGATATGGTAAATGAACTCGTGTGTATTCATTCCATAAACAAGAGTCCCTCGAAGGGACCGACACTCTACTGTGAGAAAAAAACTTACAAGAATTCAAGATAAGACAATTCTTGTGTGTTGAAACCATCTAAGATATTTTTTAGTGATAACAAGATTTTCAAATTAATTGGCTACTTTGGCAGACATATTGGATGTCATATTGGTGCTATTTTAATTTAGGACCAAGTACATTTCGTTAGAAGTCGTGTTCGTGAAAACACCATATCAGTATGACTATCCATCCAGCGCGAGCAGCGACATGAAGATTGTCAAGATAGCCGTCGTGGCAGCCATTGTATGGACAATATGTACATTTTCATTTTCAGTTAGGACCAACTTGGTATCATCAGAAGCCTATTAGTAAAAAGCCACGGTGATATAATCATTTATTTGGGAAGAGCATATATAACAATATTTAAAAGGTGGCCTTACTGAGGATCAGTTTGTATTATGCTCTTTTAGGACCAACTAGACCCAATAAAATCCCATGCCAAAATGACTTTCCGTTTAAAGAAGATAGCGATAATTAAATTTTCAAGATGTCAACTTTAGTAGAGTTATTGGACATAGATCAGCACCGTTTCAATTTTGGACCAACAAAACATTATAAAGAATTTTCGGGTGAAATCCCATGTTGATATGGCTTAACGTTTGTTTTTTTTTCGGAGTAAAAACATTGTCAAACTGACTGCCGTGGTGGACATATTGGATATCAGAAGCAAACGATTTCCCTTTAAAAAAACTAGACATCATAAAAAGTGGTTTGGTGACCAACTACGTAACATAAAAAGTCCTTCAGTGCGAACGCCATGGTGATATAACCATTCATTCAGAAGTAGTGATAACACGATTTTCAAGAAGGCCACTGTGGTGGCAATATTGGATGTCTGAGCCACACACTTTTTCTTAAGAAATCGTTTAGTTCATGCCCGTTTTGATACGACCATACATTCAGGAGTAACAATAACATAACTCTTTAGATAGCAGCAGTGAAAACCATTTTTATTTAGGACCAACTTTAGACAGTATAAGAAGTCTTTCAGTGGACACTATGTTGATATGACCATCCACTCGAAGTGAGTAGAGACAACAAGATGGCTGTTGTGGCAGCCATATTAGACAACAGATCTGCACCACTGTCATCAGTATTCAACCAAATATCAAAAGATGTCATCTGGTGAAAGCCCCATGTCAATATGACGTTTCGTTCAGGAGCAACAATGATAACAAACTTTCCAAGATGGTTGCCATGTTGGCCATATAGGACGTCAAATAGGCACCATTTTTATGCAACACAAGTAGACATCAGAAGGAGTCTTTTAGTGAAAAACCCATGTTGATATGGCCGTCTGTTCAGAGGAACAGCGATAATGTAGTTTTCCTAGTGTCAACAAAAAAAATTTTTAACTATGTAATGCTTACATGTCACTACTGCTTATCTTAGCCTTATCACAGTGGATAAACGTCCCTAGAGTCTCCTCATTCTTTTCTATGACTCTGACTATATAAAGACAGCAGAACGGGATGAGAAGCGTGCATCCAATACTGAGAGATAAGTATTACATAATTATAATTATTTTACCAAAGAAAAATTCATATCAGTAGTACGTTACCTATTAATCTCGTTAAGGGCAAGTTATCAGTAAGGGTAGAGGTTGATGACCTAAATTGAAACAAAATTACTCACCTAAGTAGACGCGTTTACTGCACTTAAATTTCAGCAGGTTTGGTGAGTGTGTGTTACGCATCTACTGGACCAAGAGAAAACTTACCTTGGTTCTGGTTTGAAGAGAGTCTAAGGTAAATGGAAAAGGTCGTATGCGCTCGTGAAAGAGTGCAGCCCTCTGAATGTTCTCTATGAACAAATGATTGAGATAGGCCCAAGAACTTGCAATAGCTTTTCCTTTGAAGGCTATAAATCTCACCATTTAAAGGTCTCTCTCAGTGATTTCAGATCTTCATCATCATCATCATCATCATCATCATCATCATCATCATCATCACCACCACCAATCCCGTAGCCCAAGAGGTCGTTGGGGCACCACAGATGATTTTACAAACAATTCTCTCAATCTTTTTCTGTGCTCTACTTCCCTCCAAATCCAATGCCTGTCCACTCTTTAATGTTGTCTTCCCACCTCTTTTTCTGTCTACCTCTTCTTCTGCACCCTCACACTGTGCCTTACCGGATTGTTTTGGCCAGTCCACATGATCTTGAGACATGACCGTACCACTTCAGTGTCCGTTTTTTCACAGTAGTCAAGAGGTCTTCATAAGGTCCGATGGTTAGCTGGATCCTGTTTTGGACCTCTTTGTTGGATACATAGCCAATGTATGAGGTGCCCGAGGGAGATATCAGATACGCTCTCTTAATACTGAGTCAAATCCATCTCGAGATATCGGCTGTGTTCTTTAGGGAAAGGAACAGCTATCCTTCCTTCACACTTTTGGAAGATATCAAATAGAACCAAGTGCCATGAATTAGCAAATGAAACTACCATGACCACCCCAAGGACAGATGCGACACAGACTTGGGATCTCTATCGGAGATTGAAGTAATGCGAGATGTTTTAATTGTTGAAAGAACACATAGCTGACATACAAGGGAAGCACAGTCGTAATTCCTACTGATCGGAACTACAGGTTCTCTATGGAGAGGTCATGAACTTCGATTTGTCTCAGTGCTGAAGCTGCAGCTAGAAGTAAAACAGTTTTCAGTGTAAAATTTTCAAACAAAGCCACAATCAGAGGATAATACGGGGTTTTGCTAAGGCTCACAAAACACATGAAAGATTTCATCTAGTCATCAAGGAGCTGGTCTCTTAATAATAAATTACGTAATAAGATCCGATAAATGAGGATCTGAGGTAATGCCTGGTCCTTAGAGAATTGAGGCGTGCTTAAAATGGCTTCAATTTCGAAGCCGAGAATGATCTGTCTTCAAATAGGAAAAGTAAACAATTATCTACTGTAGACAGAGAGGGGCTGTCAGAAATACCACGTTTCGTAGTACACCAATCACAAAAGATTCTCCGCTTTGTATTATAGACCATGGAGGCAGATTGTTTCCAGGCCTAAACGATGCATTTGGCGATCTTGCTGTGAAACTTCCCTTGTCAAATAAATCTGTTGAGACAAAGCCAAGCAGGAACCCAGAGAATCCGAGAACTGTTGTGAAGAAGAGACCCCATGAATTGCGATAGTTGATACTTCCAATGAGTTAACACCCTGGGTTGGTCTATCAACAGATCGAGAAGGTCATTGGAGCAAGACCTTTGCTATCAAGATGAAGAGAGCTGTGGATGTGCTGACCTTCTGAAATACATGTGGAATCAATCTTAAGGGTAGAAACGAGTGAGTAAACAACAGACTCCACCCCAGGCTGAAGGTATCAACTATCCCGGCTTTTTGTTTGGAACTGGGGAGACATGAAGCAGGAGCTTATTGTTAGTCACGTGCCAACCAAGTCCACTATATTCTTCCCATGTGGACTGATCAAAGACTCTGCAACTCCTTGATGCAGAGACCATTCTACTACATTGCCTGTCCTGGACAAACTGTCCGCAGTATAAAGTTCTCTCCCGGAATGTGATGAACGACTCTTACCAGTGTAAAAGGTTCCAGACGTCCATGCAAGGAGAAGAAGCATGAGTGCAAATGTGTCCTCTGTGGTATACAACCACCAATGTAATGTCTGAGCAGACCATTATAAAAAAGACTATAGCTTTGATCTATCCGCTCTTTCAGAGTGAAGAGCAAGGCTCTTGTCTATGTGGAGGAGATTTTTTCCTGGGACAAATGGCTCTGGAGCAGTACTCCTTTTTTCCATCTCAAAATATGAGCATCACACCCTTAATCTGACGCGTCGGTGTACAGATATGAGTAGGGTTCGGGGGCATGCATGTGGTTTCCAAATCACCAACAAGAGAGAATGGAGAGGACGCGCGGAGTTCAAGTTCCCAAAAGAGAAAGCTAAAGGTGAGCAGACAACGGGGTCTTGACATGTAGAGGTCTCATAACATCCAGTATTCGTTTATCCTGTCTAGGGGATGACGAACTCGATCCAGATAAGATAGCAAATTCATTCCTATCTAAAAGAAATCATGAGAGGAAATGAGATCTGATTCCTTGAGGTTCGGTATAGGTCCTAACTGAGTCACTGTGTACAAATAGTCGGATATACGATGTAATAGGGACTGATTCCTGCTGTCGTGCAAGAGCCAGATGTTGAAATGTTGGAGAAAGTGGATCCCCAGAAACATCAGGTGATCAGCCACTTCTCCAATCACACTGGTAAATACCCTGGGCGCTGAGGATTGACCGAACGGCATGACTCGCACTTGGCAAGCTTCCTATTCTATACAAAAATGGAAGTATTTCTTTCTCGAATGAAAAGATGGAACGCGAGAAAAGTCGTTGAAAATCAAATAGTCTCAGGGTGTAATAACGTTCTCGACTCATACTGTAGTCTCCATCTTGTAAGTTTCTTCTAGCATGAATTTGTTACGATAGGAAAGATCTTTGATGAGCATGTTTTCCGCCTTTTTCATTGGTACCAGAAACAACTGAGAGTAGATGGCTGGTGACTGGATGGAAGTATTTCTTGTAGGTTTCTTCTAGAATGAATTTGTGACGATGGGAAAGAGTTTTGACGAGCTCTTTTACCGCCTTTTTCTTGGGTACCAGAAAAAAAAACCTACAGTAAAAGACTGGTGACCAGATGTTTAATATACTTTCTACTGCGTCCTTCTGAAGAAGGCTGTCACCTCTTCCTTTAATTTGGTTATATTTAACCAATGGAACAAGGTGAGGTGCCTAGAGAAAGGAAAGGGTTCTGTGAAAAACAGACGTAAACCCTCCTGTAATATGGAAAACACTACCAATCTTTTGTGATGCTCAACTAAATCTGTGAAAAGAGATCTAGTCAGCCAGACCCAAACTCCAACTGTTATTACAAAATAATAGGTATGTACTGAAGTATAGGTATGGAGTCAATAGAATCACTTCTCCACCCCATTCCTCAGAATGGGAAAGGGAGAGGGGTCACTAGACTTTCTCGCTTTGTCTTTCCAGCCGATCCATATCATGGATGATTATTGTATAGGGAGTATGAAAAGGGGTTGCCTAGTGGGCTGATTGGATTACATCCCCTTCTGGTGTTTGGTCTGCCCCTTGGATGGATGCACTGTTGGGATTCAGTTTAATTCCAGAACTGTTATTAAACTGACTTAAGACTGATGCAGGTATTCCACAAAATCTATACCCCGGCAATCTTGAGATCAATCCTCAGAAAACTCAGCTAGGTAAACTTGGGATCTGTCCCAAAAATGCTCCTAACAAGCAGACTTTCAGTTGATCCCAACAATTTCTTATCCATAATGTTTGGGTTTTGCAATGATTTCTTTAACTCCGTTTGAAATAAACAACAACAACCGTAGATTATATTAGATACGTGTTTACATGATAAAACCGGACACAAAGTTCCGTGGCTTGTTAAGCTGCACTACAATATATGTTTCGGTAGTATGATATCTGTGGGAGCTTCAGGGCTAACTGTAAACGGGCTATTGTAAAATTAAACAGACTAGGAAGGCAGGAGTAAGATATATCATATACAGACCCTTCTTAGTTTAAATATGTATCCTTCCTTAAATCAGTACTTTACGTTATTGCTGTACTATTCTACTAGAATCAAACTTTAGATAGTTTTGATGTCACGGATCTTTAACACTGTTCTCTCAGTCCTTCAGGTTTCCGTATAATTCTTCCACTTCGGGTTCTGCGTTGTAAATCCATTTCGTTGCGAACCACTGGCAAATCTGATCCATTAGATTCATCTTCTATCTCTTCATTGTTTGATGATTCGTATTGGCCATCAATTTCCTCAGCATTTACATTTTCTTTGGCACTGACAAAAGGTCTTTCCGATTTCTTCGGTATTCACCTCGTCTTGCTTTTACTAAATAAGACCTTGGTGCGACTTCTTTAATAACAATACCTTGATCAGTCCATTGATTACTATAGCGAATTCTAATAGTCCCTCGTGGACTGCGCTGCTTCAAGGGTTTCACTGCTGACCGATCATGGTAGAACTTTTGATTTTCCTTTTTGCTTTCGTTTCCATGGCATAACTTTCTCTCAATTTTTAACTTGCAATGTCTCTTGATTTGTAGGTAGATTAGCTCTTAGGTTTCTTCCCATTAGTAGCTCTGCTGGGGACAATCTATTTTCTAACGGACAGACCTTTAAGCTAAAAATCCAAGTTGTGGATCTTCTCCACTTTGTTTGCCTTTTCGAATGATCGATTTTACAATCTGTACTGCTTTTTCAGCTAAACCAGTTGATTTTGGATGTCCAGGGCTACTTGTTATGTGTCTAAAATGCCACTCTTTGGCAAATTGTTGAAACTCAAGGCAAGTGTAACATGAACCATTGTTGCTCAGTACTTCCTGAGGTATGCCTTGTCTTGAGAAGATACCTTTCATAGCTTTTATAACTTCGGAAGTGGATTGACTTGAAAGGCTAACAACCTCTGAGTAGTTTGAGTAAGCATCCACTATGACAATGTAGTCTTTCTTATCTACCTCAAATAAATCAGTTCAAATTTTCTGCCATGGTCCTGCTGGTAAAGGATGTGGCATCAATGGTTCGGTCACTTGATTCTTTTGATATTTTTGTTTCACAATTTTGTAACCATATTATTGATATCCTGATTCATACCGGGCAAACATACAACTTCTCAAGGTCTTTTTTTTTGTTTTGCATTTTTCCATTCCCATGTGTCCTGCATGGATTTGAGCAAGGATATTTTGTTTTAATTTGTATGGTATGACTACTCTAGTTCCATTAAAAATCATGCCATTAATCACGGACAGCTCATCTCTGAAGTTCCAATATGGCTAAATTTCTCGGAGACACTCGGGTTTTTCAACTGGTCATCAATACTTGACAGTACCCATCAGAGTTTTCATGACTCTGTCTGTAGTGATTTCGTGCTTAATCTCCTATTGATTTCTATCCATCTGCAAATACCTCAACTTCCTTCTCTATATCACTCAGCTCCATGGTTTATGAAGGCACTCGTGTCACTGTATCCGCTGTAAACATTTCTTTCCCAGGTGTATAAATATGACGAAGATCGTACTTCTGAACTCGAAGTCGTAATCGTTGAATTCTTGGCAGACATTCATTTAATCCCTTGGAAAATATTATAAGTAGTGGTTTACGATCAGCTTCAATTTCAACTCTGTGACCGTATATATACTGATGAAATCTTTCACATGCAAATGTCAGCGCAAGTGCTTCTCTTTCAGTCGGGGCATAACGACTTTCTATGACAGTAACAGCTATAGAACCATAAGCGACTGGCAGCCTTTTCTCACCATGTGTTTGCAAAACTACAGCACCAAGTCCATTTTGACTTGCGTCTGCTGAAATTCTGATTTGCTTTGTAGAATCATACAATTGTAATACCGTTTCACTTGATTTGGAGTCCAATTCCATTGATATTTTTTACCTAATAGAGTTCACAATATTGCTGCACGACTCGATAGGTCAGGCAAATATCTTGCCAAGTAGTTGATCATGCCTAGAATCTCTGCAAGTCTTCCTTGCACATTGGTCTCTCCGCACTTTGTATGGCTTACACTTTTCCTTGATCTGGCTTCATGCTGTCTTGTGATACAACATCACCTAAACATGCAAATGTTTGGGACACTATGTACTTTTCTTTCTGTAGCTTTAGATTGACCTTTCTGGCTTTGTCCAAAACTTGTCTTAGGTGTAAATCATGCTCCATTTGGTCTTTTCCACATATGATATCATTCGTTGAGGTATCAATTCCTTCCATATTTTCAAAGAATGTATGAATTGTTCTGTGATAGATATCTGGGACACTTGATATTCCAAAAGATAGTCGTAAGTAACGATATCTGCCAAAGAATGTGTCAAACGTACACAATTTAGAATTTTCCTCACCTAGTTGAATCTGCCAAAACCCATTTGAAGCATCTAACTTCGTAAAGACGTTTGCTCCTGCAAATCGGGACATAATTTCTTCAGGTATTGGAAGTCTGAAATGTTCTCTTCGAATAACTGTCTTCAGATTCCGTAGATCTAAGTAAATCCTTAACTTTCTGTTTGACTTGTGAACAATTAAAAGCGAGTTAACCCATTCAGTATGCTCTTCCACTTTCCACAAATCGTGTATCTCGAGTAGAGTTGTCTCCCAAACTGCGTTGAAACCTTCTTCAGTCCTGATGCTCTGCAGTGTGCGGATAGTTTTCGTTGACAGTTCTTGTCCTTCTGAAGCAGTAGTAGTTTTGTTCTGCATGGTACTAAGCAAAATATCAGTGTGTCCAAATATGAAGATGACCAGTTGAATGCACACAAAAATTTTCAAATCTTGCCATCTTGGTTTGGACACCATTATGGAGTGATTTGGTCTCAGTGTCACTGTAGCATTCTCTTCACATGAGATTCAATTCTGCGCAATTTTTTGCGATTGAACAAAAACTGTCTACTTTCACAGTCCAGCTAGTTGGTCATAGTACTTTTATGTCAGTGTGGAGACAAGAGATTCCTCCTTTATGCTTTCGAAAAGTGATTGTCTTTTAGGAGAGTACTTGATCAGTTGGACAACTCATGGGTCACGTCAAGTGCACATTTCATAATGGTACAGTTTTTCACGATATCACTGCATGCCAGCGACAGGCAATGTCCATAACAATAAGTGTATATGCAGCGTTGTTTCTCTGACTGGAATTTGATCTTGCCAGACGTTGTAGGTGCTGTCGAAGCACTTAGTTTTGTTGGTAAAAGCGACAAAGACTATTGAGAACACTCGCGCGACTTCTACAAATTAACACAAAATGACGTCGTTTGTAAACATTGCCCCGTACCCCACCCCAACATTTCGTACTAATTATCTTATCCGAACAGCATCTTCAGCATATATGAGACATTCCAAATATGTTCCATATGTATAATGAAGTACTTCACTCTTATTTTAATAACCACTTTCACGCAAAGATTCTATGTTGATTTATATCTGGTCTGCTTCGGTCGAATTTGAAAGCTACACTACGTCTGACATGGTCGTTAAAACTTAATTTGATTGGCACATTTGGGCCCTGGACAATAAGCATTATGTCGTGGTCTGAACTTGTATTAAGGAAGTTTTACAAATGCGCGTTTAATGAGCGGACTACTTAGAAAACTTAAAATGGTTGATTCCCAGCGTGGTCCGTCTTCAGACGACGATTTCATTTGGCAAATACTGGCTGATTATAGGTATGATGACAATCATTTTTAGAGTTTTGAAGTATATCATATTTTTGAAGCTGGGAAAAGTGTTAATAGCGATACCGGTGGGTGATTTTGAGACTGAAAATAGTTTTAAATACGAGTCCGATCTACATGCCGGATGGAGAAAAATAGACGGCATAGATGTTAATCACCCTTTCAGTAAATGTAGAAAAGGCAGAATACCACGACAAATTAATATACAGACAATTTAAAAGTAGAATGCAATTTACATTTATTTTGTAAAACAACTTAGTCCTGCGGGATAATGTGATACAAAACGATATTTTCCTATCGCGGTTAAGATAAACTGAATAAATAAGAATGAAAATATGAAATTAAGATGTAAAGATATTTATTTGATCGAAATACCTCTGTCTAGTGGCTAAAGTGAGTCCTGCGTTTGATCAAATGAAGCATCATTAAATGGCTAAAATGTTAAATACAAATTAATGACAACTAACAGGTACTCTGCTTAAGACAGCGTATTTTAGACTAATTCAGGGTGACTTTTTGAGCACGTGGGAGCAGCCATTTTAGTCAGTTGTGTGCTTAGATCATGTGCAGTTTACATATGAACAATATCCAATTAAATTTCAGCCAGAGTACATGAAAGTAACATAGAGGTATGCAACTTCACCTTACTTACACCGGTTATTCTTTCAGAAGTTCATAGTATCTATAGAGCGCCGCCATAAAGACCACGTAGTTATTATTATTGTACGATTTAATTTTGGTTTTATAGCTGAAACATTTAAGTCGCAAGCATGAAAACAGGCATTTTGAAACATTATTTTTTCCCCACAAAACAGTATTCATTAGTTGCCAAGTCCCACACAAGCCAAGCACAATGCCCCCACCCCAAGTTAGTTATTTTGAAAATGCACATTGCATTTTCTCAACATAGCAACCAATGCTATGCTGAAAGACAGGAACATTAAACATGCTACACTTATTCATGAGGTGTCATGAATAAATTTTATAGTTTGAAAAGGGATGTAACAGATCACTTTCATGGAGGTCAAAGGGTAAAATATTTGCTTATTTTTCTAACACTAAAATATGGAAGAAAGAGATATTGCTTTATCGTCATTTATGTCTTAATTTCATCACACATGAATGAAAAGAATCATTTTCACTATATATTTCATTCCCATAATTCAACAGTTTCACATTTTCTCATAATTAAGGTCATTACATGCGCAATACTGACACAATTCATACTGTGTAATCAAGAGCAAAATAAACATACTTAGCTTATTTTCTTGGATAAAGTCACTGTTAATGTAACATTGTGTTGAGCGCATCGTACACAATTATATGAAAATGAGAAAATTAATTGCACAAATTTTCATATTTGTTTTAAGCTGGCGCCCTACAGTTTCGTATTTTGCATACGCTTAAATTTTTAAAGAAAATGAAATTTCCAGGCTTTCCTCACTGGTAATACTGGCTGTTTAAAAATGACCTTGTATATCTTAAGTATTGTGAAAAGAACGTTTAATTCCTTTTATTTTGGTGTTTGATTGAAGAGTATATTTTGGGTTATAGAGTATACAGACTGGCCTTGCTTCAGATGTGCTCGTATAAAAAACTGCTGGCTCCGCTTGGTCATTTTTCACTTCTCAAACTTCCAAGGTAAATTGTAAAACTAACAGCCGATAACAACTATCTTTCAAACATTGTATATAGCTCGTAAATAATTCATTGCACTTTCAGAAGCTGGTATTGTCTAGTCTGACAAAATTCATTTTCCATATTGTAATAATTGCTAAAGATAATGTATTTCGACTAATTCAGGCTGATCTTTTTAGCACACAGTAACAGTCATTCTGGTCAGCTGTGTGCTTTGATCATGTACGATTTCCATAAGTACAATATCCAATGAAATTTCAGCCATAGTACATGACGACATACCCTTCAGTGTGCACGTTGCGATTGCAAATAACTTCATCTAACACCTATCACTCTCTTAGAAGTTCATAATATCTGTTGAGCCCCCCCCACCCCCCCTTATTATTTACGGAATTTTCCTAGACGACCTGGAGGGTTAAATAAAACAGCTGTTTCGACTGGATGGAGAAAAGGCAATCAGGGCAAAACTAGCGAGCAAGAAAAATTCTAAACCGCTGGAAAAGCTAGCGCGTATGAAAATAACACATACCCGTAAATTTTCATTTTTAGAGCGCTAAAATGAAGCAACAGCACGCTATTTGCAACTTTTAGCGTGCTAGATACAAAAACTAGCGCCTGAAACGTGAAGACATAAGTGTATGTTTTTATACGCGCTAAAACAGACTGCCAATGACACGAGTTACAATTCATACATGAGTCTCCACGTTTGCACTGATAGATTCGATGGCCATTCTGCTCGTAATGCTACATATGAGATGGAATGTACAGTTCCAGTTCAGATGTCTCCAGACATAACTCAACTCACCCACACGCAAAAAGATTATGCAAATTCATTAGAGAATCATTAGATAACGTGTCAGTGGAAACACTGAACGGTATTTTGCTGTGAATGGATACGAACAGTTTCCAAGTAGTCAGTAGCAGCCACGCATTGTACAAGGTTAAAATGGCATTCGCACAGAGATGACCGTTGTAGGCAGGTTCACATTTCAAATTTGGTTCTTGAATAAACACCATGGACCTAATACCATTATCGGTGTTGCTATTTTTATTTTATTATTATTACTAGTAGTACTAGTAGTAGTAGTAGTTGTTGTAGTAATAGCAGCAGCAGCAGCAGTAGTAGTAGTAGTAGTAGTAGTATGAAAATATGTTATCAGCAGATTAAATTAAGTGCACTATTCAACAAGATCACTACACATGTATACGTTATTCTCCCTAAAGTTATGTTCCATACCAGATTACAGTACCCTGATCGTTGTAATCCATCATGTAAATTAAATCATACAGACTGTTAAAACGACACTAATCTTAGTTTACTTTTTGCATTATGGCTAAACACTGATTACACTACTAACTGACATCTTAAATATGACTTTGATGCAGATGACATACTCTTTGTTTGGATATCTTGGACAATTAGGCTTCGAAACAGCCGTTCACACTTCCTACAAAATCGGATTAACCAGTTGCTCAACTCTATGAGATCATAAAAAAGTCGTCTTGTGTAAGAGATTTATGATGAATAAGGGTTGAAAAGAAGCCTAATGTGACTATTGTTAGTAAAACACGAACCAAAACTTCACCCGCCTCTACAGACAAGTTTTGTAACTATTGAATAACCCACGACCCTAGGAAAAAGTGATTTAACTTGTTTCTCTCCTTGGAGGCTTCTTTTTTCAGAGATAACTTTAATTAAATGGCACTTGTTTCTGTCAGGAGGATTGGTAGAACGGGAGTGGATGTATTTAATAGTTTCTCTTTATATTAAAATAAACGAATGCATGTGCTTTAAGTTGTAGTTTTCAAATAGCAATGACAGATTCATCCTATTAAATGACTAAAGTCAAGAAAATCAATGCTTCTTTAGTACCTTTTACTGATATTTATCTTATGGTCAGTTTGGACAGTGGGTGCACACCAGACCTTGAATTTGAACTTGCATTGGCACTTCCTTTGTTTACTTTTTGTCTGAATTTTAAAGAGTTTGAAGACGTTCCCTCCGTGTGAGAGACAATGGTGGTAGATAAATAAAAAATTTTATTTTTCAAAATTCTCAATATCACAACCTTTATTGTTCAAAACATGTATAGACTGATATAAGAGACGATAAGAGACGATAGCGTTGACTGCATACATTGCTCACAGAAGTTGATACATTTTTCCTTTTTTATGCTTTCAGTAAGTTTTACAAAATATCAAGGGAGATATTCAAATAAGTTTAAAGTTGGTGTAATCGACATCAATTAGTTCAAAAAAGTCGTAACTTAAGATCATGTATCAGCAATTACAGAAAAACCCACGCCTGTTACCATCACATACCAAAGGCTAGTACTTGATCCATGAATTTAATTTACAGAGTTTTAACCTTCCTGGTAGAAGCATGCAACACATGTAGTACAAAAAATCTTCAGATATTTGTATATAAAGCTGATTTTGGTAACAAAATTCATTCCTGTGTCATATCAGTTTTTGGGAATCTATGCTGAGATTTTACACTGTGTTCATATATAATTTGAAAGAAATTATTTATTTAAGTTATTCCTTGGAATAATAAAGTGTTCATTGATTTGTTTGGGCTAAAAGCCTACTTTATAGAACTACTATTTGAGACTCATTCAAAGACTTTCTGGAATATATCATTGAGATACATCAAGTGGCGCTTTACAGTTTCATATTTTGCATAGGATTAGATTTTTAAAGAAAAAGAATTTCCTCAGTTTTCCTTATTATTTAAAACAGATCTTTTATATCTTAGATATTGTTCCAAAAAACCTTTAATACCCTTTATTTCGGTGTATGAGCGATGTATATAACATGGGTTATAGAGTATACAGCTTTGCCTCACTTCAGATGTGCAGCTTTATAAAAAAAAAAAAAAAAAAAAAAAAAAAAAAAAAAAAAAAAAAAAATTCTAGCTACACTTGGTCATTTTTCCTACCTGGGTTTCAGAGGTAAATTGTAAATAAAGAGCTGGTAACTTCTCTTACATTTTATAATTCATTCATTGCACTTTCAGAACTGGTATTGTCTCGTCTGGCAAAATTCGTTTCCCTATTATAACAATTGCTAAATAATTCAGGTTCATTATTTGAGCACAAGGAAGCGGTTATTTTAGATAGCTGTGTGCTTAGATCGTGAACAGTTTCCACAAGTACAATATCCAAAGAGATTTCAGCCACAGTACATGAAAATAACATAAAGGTATACTAACATTCTCTCCATTGTGCATGTTGCAAGTGCAGATAACTTCACCTTACACCCGTCACTCGCTCAGAAGATCATATTATTAAGAAAAGGTTGATTAACATGCCTACAGGAACAAAGCACTCAAACTCAAATGCCAATGAATGAGAAAACTAAGGAGTATGATATTTATTAACATGCAGAAAAATACAAAAATATTAATAGTGAAATAGGTTAAGATATATTACAAAATGTAGGTTTCAACCCGATTTCATTGGATAACCACATACACTGTATCAATATTTATCCAGCTCTGCAAGAAACAAATTATAACTTATATTTTAAGTAAACTAATAGCACCATACACAGTCAATATTAAGAGTGGTGTATTTGAATAAATTTTAGTGTATTTGGGTATAAAGACGCAAACGTCACGTATTCCCATGACGGTACAAATGTTAGTGTAACCATTACCCTTTTGTTCCAAATTGTTTGCTGTTTTTCTGGAACACAATCCCCTCCATTGAGCTTCTTTAAAAAACACATCCCGGATATTAGCTGCCACTCAGTTTTCCCTGCATTACAAATGGATAAGCAATCCATTTCTCCAAGGAGAAGTGGATAGACAGTCCTAGAGACAGGATGATGAGCTGGCAATTATAGTGAGTGAAATTTAAAGAGTGTGAGGAGAACCCATACAAGTCAGCCTCTTCTCATCATTTAGCGTCCCTTTCTCAGTCCCTAGTCAGGCAGATGAGGAAGGATGAAGATATGTGAACTGTTGAAAACTTGACAGCTTAGCCTCCTAGCTGAATTCAGGAACATCTCATGCAGGGATGTCCACGGGACATAATCTTGCATCCGTGTCAAGACAATTAGCTGACCTTTTCTCTGCGACCTCTATTCTTTTAGGAGAGGAATCCTTGTCTCCGGCTGCCGTACAGAGGACTTCCTGACGCAATAGTCAAGATAGCAGGACACCCACGTTCTTTGTCGATGGTGGTATTGACTGAGCTGCTCCGACCACGTAGGGATACCGCCTTGGACTCTTCTAAGGTTTCGCTGGAATACAGCAAAGCTCTACTTAGGGCAGTCCAAATGGACTAAAAACCTTTGATCACCGGGTTTGTCCACATGGTGACCCCTCAAGATCTGAGATCAGCAGCACATGTAATTAGTGACTGTTCCAGGTCCAGGTAAATTAGCGAAGAAACATCATCTGTTCTGGAATCGTGGTCCGCGAGAACTCCTCCTAGCAAAAAACAACTCTTACAAGTGTGTCAGTCACACAGGATTACAGTGCGTTATGGTCCTTATGGACAACATGTCGGACGTTGCGTACTGCTGACACTAATGAGACAATCATGCCCAGTTTCATTGGTCGGAAATCTGGAGCCTCATTCAATGGACAGATACAAAGGGGATCACTCTCAAAGTCCGCCACATTCAAGATGATGAACATTATTGTTCAATGCAAGGAAAGGCAATACGCACAGAGTGGTTCATATTCCAATCAGTAGCAGAGAATCTTTATCAATGGTGGGGAATGCAGTTGGTAGATTTATTTACAACGAAATCCAACAACAAACTACCACTTTTTTTCCACACACTGCCAGATCAGTGTGCATGACTGGGGGACTACTTCATTCTGGACAGTTCGTTCAATAGTCAACCCTGCTCCTTTGTGGCTGCAACAGTCATGGTTCAACAATCTTCGTGATCTTTTGGGGGACACCTGGATACAGGTAGCGTCGATGAGGAATCTACTGTCTCTGCACAGAATTTCTCCTGCAGAGTAATCCACACCAACATTAATTTTTAACTCACTTTCGGTCATAGATTTTGTAAACATCGAGTGAAAACCATTGGTTATTAGCAAGGTCATGTTCTGCCCACGTGTTAGCTAAATTGTAAACAGCCTTTCTTTTTATGTATCTCTAGTGTGGGAATCTGATTCTTAGATACGGCTATTCTTGCCTACGTGATAATTGGCATTTTTTTACTGCGCTGTTCAAATTAGTGATCACGTCACCCTGTCACGTGAGCCACCATGTGATCTAAAATCGAGGCTTAAAACAGCCATTTTGCTAGTAGATTGATCACTCGTAAAATTGTACCTTTGGGCTCAAGGTATTTGTCAAGTTGTTGCTATCTGAGTTGATTTTCGTATTTAAAATAATGTATTCACCCTGGGAAATATTCTACTTCAACGAAATACTTGGACAAAGACATACAGTGGAAATTTTTATTCTGGAATTCTAAACGGGAACATTATAAATTGTTATTCAACGAGGATCTGTTGCCATCAGTACAATGACCTCATCTGACGTCATCGCCTTCCATATTGGAATTTAATCGAGATTCGAACCTGGATTCAATTAGAACTGTTTAGTGATAGGACTTATATTTTTCAATTCTAGGATTAATTTTTGGATTATATTCACAAACCGTAAGTCCTATTTCCTATTTTTACATTGTTTTCTAGGGAAAAAAATTATTTTGTTAAAATTTACAAAGCTTGTTGGCTTCACTCTTTTCTTTTGTTACTTTTGTACAAGCCTACACGTGACAGTATCAAAACTTGGGGTTATTCTCAGAATGTCTTACCAAACAAACTTGGGATCTATCCTAAAAATCTTGTACCTGGCAAACATGGATTGGTCTATAAAGACTATTTCGCACAAGTGTTGGGTTGATCCCAAATATTTCCTTATGGAAAAACTTGGGATCAATCCCAAAAGCTTGCTGGCATTGCAAGCAAATTGGACATAGATTATAAAAATATTTTTCATGTAGGCCTGGGATAGATCCTAAAATATTTATTTTTTTTCTGGCAAACGTACATTTCGTCACAAATGTCTCATAGAAGACAAACTTGGGATAGAATTTTGAAACAATTCTTTATGAAAACTTGGAAATGTTCTCAAGATCTTGCTCTGGTCAAAGTTGGAATTGTTTCTATAAACTTGTACACCTTCAAGAGCTAAATGTGTAAGAATTTGCCTTTTATTATTAGAACCAGTACGACAACATCATGGAAGATCAAATTAGTTTTCCAAAAGCCTCTAATAATATGAATAAAATGGATTAAATATACAAGATATTTTAATGAAGTATCATGGGATCTACCTGGAATATGAAGTCAAATGCACAAGATCCATTTTATGGGGTTATTTATAGGAATATTACATTGTTTTGTTCCGGATTTCTCTTTAGATTTTCTTAGCAGTTGTAAATATAGAAATGTATTCCTTTTGCATCTTATCTCAGCTTCCTACACCACTGAAGTTATTATGTATTAATGTTTCGTGCTTCAACATATTCATAATGCACACAGTGGTGCACTATATCCAAGAGACAGAACATCAATTACATATACATATATGGGACATCTTAAAATGGTGATCATGTACATATTCTACCACGAAGAAGAATGCAATTTCATAACTTGCTTATACCATACCGTATGATATGCAGAATAGAAAAAGGATTTACAAAAACCAATTTATCAAATAACAAACATCGTGACAAACACCAGCACACCCATACAAAACCCAAATGAAAAGGTGGAGTAAATAGGCATTAGTAAGGGAATCACTTTGCAGTAGTTTTTGATTTCCAGTTCTCAGGCATGTTGAACTGGTCCTTAGCTCTCAAGTCTTCTTCTTTTTTGAATAGATTAGTTCTTTTTGTTGAACGAACCCATCTTGGAAGATACAATGTAGATATCCATAGAAAGGCTGACACGGGCAAGTGAAAAGAATTCCACTGTCTGTTTTTCAAAACAAGTAAAACTACTGAAGAAAACTGATAATATCAAAATCAGCCACTAATTCTTACAGGGCTCAGCAGAATTCAATCGCTATTACATCATTTGGCCTTTGTAATAATTATCACATTACTCTGACCTTGTTAGTAAATGCTCAAGTCGAGTAAAGCCTGTTCCGTTTAATATATATATATATATATATATATATATATATATAT
>JAECUM010005658.1:0-85743 GCA_016617855.1 Megalonaias nervosa
AAGGAAAACATAAAAGAGAACTATGATCTCCATCACGCCACCTTTGTCAATAAGCAAGATTTATTGCCCCTCAAGTTTTTCCGCATACATATATAAGTTGTGAGTTAAATGGGGTATCTCAGCCAAACCCCTAGTTTGTATTACGAAGACAGCATGATTACCCTCCTCCAAGACCCCCTGTCAGCCTAAACAAAATACGAAAACAACGTTGTTGAGGCAACAGCGTCGATTTCATTACTGATTACCTGTAAAGGACCTACCACTGAATCATTCATCGTCGTCATACAAAATAGGGTTGGCTTAGATACGCCCATTTATGTTCACTACTGCGGCTTTTTTTTTTACTTGAAATCACTAGCGATTTATATTTATATTTTACACAAAATTACTATACCTAACATTCACACATAATTACCATATCTAACATTCGCACAAAATTCCAATCCGCTATTAATAACTCGCTGAGACTTGCAGGTCACATGTCGGACTAAGAAAATGAATGCGCTATTAATAACTCGCTGAGATTTACAGAAAACATCAGTGATTACATATATCAAAACAGACGCTCTAAAGGGATCAGTGTCTGTTTCATATAGTTATATATGTAAATTTCATCTGTATATCTGTAAGAGTTCGGTAGCCGTGTGGTTAAGACGTACAGACGAACTTGGATCGACAAGTGGAGACGACTTTGTGAGTTCGGCTCCAGAAAAACGCGATAGACGTATTGTCGGCGTTCCGCGACAGGTGCTATTCTAACTGGGAAGCTCCTGCTATGCATTGAAAAAGACGAGATATACTTAAATGGGTAATTGTAAAAAATTTACAACAAAAAAAAAACTAATTCAGGTGCAACTCGCCTGGCACCCACGAACCGGGGTTCACTTTGAGGGTGTGCTTGATTACAAACTCTTTCGCGCTTAGCGATCCAACAATTGCAATGGAAAAAGAAAAGATGGAAAAAGAAAATATAACAATTCAACCTGGTCGCCAGGTACTTCCTTTTGCTTTTTTTTACAGTATGGTGGCTCGTACTGTGAATTATATTTCACTATACCTAACATTGTCATAAAATTTACACGAATCGCTAGCGATTTACTTTAATAACCAATCTAAAAAATCCACCTTTCTAAAATCAACACTATCAGGCTTTTTATAACCTAACACAAATGTATTGATCCCATCAGAGCAGTTTCTTTTATCATCAAAATTACAAAGACCAGATTTTATGACAATTTGATCTTATTACCATCATCTCAACATAACCAGAAAATCCGTCTAGCGCAGTCTTATAATTACCGAATCCTATCACCTTGCCGACTACATCTTTTTTTGATTCCCTTAGCTCGTTTCTTAACTTTATTATCAGCTAGTTTTAGACAGTACATTTTACTACGCAATATATTACTATGCAATCCGATGAACCAAAATTGTCTCATCCTTAAATTTTCCTATTACTTTTTTTATTGTCACCACAGTGAAATCTGCTGTTTTGGATAATCTGAAAGATCAAACATTTCTCAGTTGTCGTAAAATTCTTGATAAATATTATCATCAGATTTTATCTTGTACATAAGTGAGCCAGTATCTGTAAATAACAATTCTGAATCAGGCCACTTAACCTTAACAAAATCCTAATGAAATTGGTACATTAGTCACTTTGATATCTCAAGTACTGCCATACCGACATAAACTGGCAGATTTAACTTCAGATTTGTCTTTCTTCGTTGAATCGTTACTAAATTTTCATTAAATATTTTCATACTGATAAAATCGTCAGATGCTACAAGTTTATTACGACGTTCCACAATATTGACTCGCTTTCTGATATTTTCTATGGTCTTGCCAAAGGCGCTGTTATTCATAAGCTTGAAAAAGATTTTTTTCGATTTCTGTTTTGGCAGCTGCTCGTCGTGCAGTGTTTGAGTCTATATAACTCTTCATCCACGGTGATTGATTAAATTTTAGCACACGATGAACTTTTCTTAATTTTAGCCCATGATCAACCGCTTGTTTTAAACTTTTATAATTACAAACGTATCTCCATTTGCCAAGCAGATTAGGAACTAATTTTTTAACAAGAGACTTACCATTAATGCTAGAACTAGACGAATAATTTCTCTGTTTTTCTGATAATAAACTGCAATCGATCAGCATCGACTCTGGACAGAATGGATAGTCATTATGCGCATCGTGCAGCTCAGCGGGATAGTCAGTATCAACTTCTATGAGATAACTAACATCATCCGGTATAGTTTTATCAGTTCCTTTGAAAAACTGTTCTTCGCTGATCCACCTAAACCGACCAACCGGCATAGACACCGATAATCCGTAACCATATAAATTATTTGCATCTAAATAGGTTATAAACTTGATGGTTCTGTGCTATCATAGTCGGGTAGATATTTATTATTAGCCCTAGCATATTTTTTGTTATGACACTTATTCCGCCTCGGATTCCACGTTCTATAAAGTTGAACATATCAGGGTCTGTTAATAGGTCTAGTTTTATTTTACTGTGCTTGAGTAAAGCGTCACAACTTAGACCGGGTAATGAATAATACCAACCTGGGTCGAGTCCATAGTTATCGGCGCTGACATCTCAGACATTTTGAAATATATCTGCGAGCAACAGAACGTCTGTGATAAGATATAAATCATGATAATCTCCTAAGTTTTTACAGCCGAAGGAGTCCCATATCGATCGAGCATACGCATAATTATCATCACTAATACCCTCAGGATTTAACCTAGAATAAAACTTATCTTTGTAAGGTGGACAAATTTCATCAAATCTGGCAGAGAAATTTGTAAGTAAACGTTTATTATTAAATAACCAACTGTAATCAAAATCAGCAAATGCGGTTGCGACTTTTGTGGCCCGATATCTTTATGTTGAGAATAGAATTTTCTTTGCTATATCGGCAAGTTTCAACATTCCTGTATCTACTATTTTATATTTCTTTAATTAAGTGTGCTCTGAAAATTGTTAATTAAAGAAACGAAAAATCTATTATATTAATCAAAATTTATACCAGATGCCGATGATCATGAACAATCTTGCTAGACATCAAGAGATTTTCTGGTATCATCTGAGATATAATCGTTTTGCTGGTAACGAGCTTGGCGTCGTGATAAACATAAAAACAAAAAAAGCGATTGGAATATTAACGCCGGCTGGTTATAGGATGAAAGTGAAAGGTGCTGATGATAGCGAATACATCGGGATGTTCTTACACGATTTTATCTGGACTTTGTTTAGCGGTGATGATATTCCAGACAGAATGAGGGTTTACCGAGAAAATTCACATACTTTTTGTCTGTTTCTTGATTGCTCATTAACAACCTGACAGCGTTGAATAAGAAGTTAATATTTAAGATTTTTGCTCTGACGATGCTTCTTATTTTGTCCGGTATTTTATTACAGCAATTAAATAAAAGTCTTATGTGTTAGATATCTCAAACAAATTTTTTGTTCGCGAAAAGGTTGTTAGATTTTTACACTGATATAGATCGTGATACAGCGAATCAGAATTTGACAAATTCCAATACTGACAGTCAGCATGTAAAACAGATTGCTAGAAATCTAAATACTGCAGCGCATCAGAATTCAGCAAATTTCAGTACTGACAGTCAGCATGTACAACATGTCAAATTTGATCTAGAAACATTTATTTCCTATCGTTCATGATACATTTACAGATGAGCCTGGTATAGTACATCAAGATGAACAAGTTTATGTAGCAGCAAAATCGTGGTATAATGTAAAATATCACCTCGCTAAGAAGATAAAAAGTTTAAGTTTACTGTCTCTGTGAACCAGATTTTCTGGGAGCTATTAAGGCCATTTATGAACCGTGGACAATTAAAAGTTTATGGCCGTCGAAAAAATACAAAATTTGATTTTCTGTTTTTTAAGATTTTTAACTTGATGGGAGAATGCATACTAGCAACAGCACGAAGACAATATTTGATATCGTTGTGCAGGCAAGTGAAATGTAACTCTGTCCTTTTGAAATACGAAAAGATTTATAGTGACTAGATTGGATCGTTCGATGCTATTCATCACGCGATCTGATTTAAGAGTTTGATTTTACTAGTTGGTATCCAGCTATTAAAACTGTCACCGCAACCTCTCTATTTCACCAAACTTTTCTTGCCTTTCCTTGCTATCACTCGCTCAATGATAAATATATCCTGCTCCGTCTTTTGTAGTTCCTGTTCATAGAAACTCCCAACAATTTTTTTCCTAGATTATCATCCCGAGCTAAGTCTTTCAGCTTATACATCACAGATATTGTTTTTAAAATATTTGCCAGTATTGGGTTATTTACAGCTTCATTTGGTGACATTCCAATTGTTTTATGTTTCGTGTTGTTGTAATCTGATATAGTCTTCGGCAGATCGTCAACATACCAGTTAGTGTTTTTTGATGTAAGTTGCTTGTAAATCTTTTCTGCATGCGATTAAATCTTTCGACGACGACACTATTCCTTTCGTTTCCGGTGATGTATTTGGTGATGTTATTTTGTTCCAGAAACTGCTCGAATTGTTTATTAAAAAATTCTGCTCCGTGATCAGTCCATACCCTATTCGATTTTCTTTCTGTGCTGACAATAATACCTCACATCGCAACAGTTATGCTTTTGCCTGTTTTATCTGTAACAGGCACATTAAACGCGTATTTACAAAAACAAAAAAATTCAATTACGTTCATCAGATATGTTTTATTGTCATTATGCTTAGCAATGTGTGACATATCAGCTAGATCTATTGTCCATATATCTTCAACTGAGTTTTTGACAACTTTTCGTCGAGGACTTTTTTTTAATAATACCTTGTACCAGCTTACGATCAATTCGCTCCCTTATTTCCTTCGGTCTCATATTGCTTAGCTCATTAAGCATAATACGGTCGCAACCAGATTCATCGTTTTCGTTGTCACGGTAACATTTGTCATAGCACATTGCAATTTCATCGACCTGATTATAGGGCTCTTCCCCCGGGATAGGGTCATTTTCATCAAGCTGCTTATCGAGCGGATTCCAAGGCCTTGTATACCTGTGAATGGCAGGGTCCATCCACGTTTGGGTTTCGGTAATTTGCCAATTAACTACGCCGGATCCAATTACAGCTCTTTGATTACAACACTGGCAATAAGTTAATATTTTATCCTGTTCGAGATACAGATCTTAGTCAGCTTCACATATGCACACGTTGCTTGCAAATTGGCTTTGCATTTTTGTTATAATTTAATCGTCGACTAAAATGGTATTAGAAATTGTTGGCATTTCGTGATCTCCAGGTAATAGCGAGTCACGTTAGAGAAATAAACTCTTTTCCCGGCCATAGACAGCACAGATACTTTTCAGCATTAGTCGGTTATTTTTGGTAGTTTTCATAGTTTCATTTCTATTTTCCGTTTTCTGCATTTCAGGGAGTACGTAGTCATTTTGATATTTGCTTGTTAGATAAAATTGCAATTTTATCATTTTCCAGGCTTGGTTTAGGTGCAAATTGTCAAATCAATTTCAGAACATCACCCGCAGAGTGCTTTGCACTCTGTGCTTGCATTCTGGGCATTTGTTTGATAAACATAACGCAGTAATATCCGCAAGCTGCAGTTTCTACTGGTTGAAGTTGATTAGACGAATAATTCGGTTTTTTTTTTATTCGTGACTCCAGATGGACTCTATCAATATAAAGTAATGCCGTTTCGGGATGAAGGGTTCCCCAAGTACCTTTCAATGTTTGATGAATATTATTACCTCTGGTCTAGATAATTGTGATGCTTACATCGATGATGTCATCATCTGCATCGACACCTGGAAAGAACACGATTCGGAAATTCTTCGACAGACTCACTGATGCAAGTTTGACAATCATTTTTTCTAAAAGTGAGTTTTGCCGTGCTTGTGTAACTTTTCTAGGACATATTGTGGGACAAGGACAAGTTAAACCTATAGATGCTAAGGTCAAGGCTATCTCTGATTTCCCTGTACCTGTCAGTAAAATGCAGCTAATGCGATTTTTAGGTATGGCTGGATACTATCGGAAATTTTGTTCCAATTTTTCTAATATTGCTGAACCTCTGACAATCTTGTTGAGCAAGAAAAACAAGTTTCTTTGGACTGAAAAATGTCAGGAGGCTTTTGACAAGTTAAAGGCCATACTTAAAAGTGCACCAGTTCTTACAGCTCCAAATTTCAATCAATCTTTTAAACTATCTGTTGATGCCAGTGATGTTGGGGTTGGAGCAGTATTGATTCAAGAAGATAGAAATGGTGTTGATCATCTAGTGTGCTATTTCTCTAAGAAATTAAATAAGCACCAAAGAAATTACTCAACAATCGAGAAGAAATGTTTGGCTTTAATATTGGCATTACAGCATTTTGAAGTTTACATTAGTTCAGCTCCTTCTCCGGTTGTTGTGTTTAGTAATCACAACCCCCTTACTTTCATCGACAAGATGAAAAATAAAAATCAAAGATTATTAAAGGTGGAGATTGTTTTTAGAAGAATATAATCTTGACATTAGGCATATCAAGGGAAAAGACAATTTAATTGCAGATACACTTTCCCGTGTATAGAAATATTATTTCATGTACACTTTGCATAATTCATAAGAGTTCTTCTTATGTAATATTTTTACCTCATGTATAATTAACATATGGTAAAAAGAAAGCTTTATTATATAAATCTTTCTTTTTCTTTAAGGAGGGAAGTGTTACGTGTATGTAATTTAATTATTTGTGTGTTAGTTTTAAATTTCTTTTATTTTATTTTTGTTTCATTGCATTTATTGTAAGGATAATATATTCACTGGATTTGACATTTTTCTAGAAAAATTCAGTTCTTTTAGCCTGATTAGAACGCAAAATGATTGCTACATTGTATTTTTAGCTGACCTAGTTCATGATCTTGATTCCGATTTTGTAAACACTGAATGAAAATCATTGGTTGTAATCAAGGTCATGCTTCGCCTACGTGTTAGTCTGAATAAACTACGGGTCTGAAATTGCGTTCTTAGTTGGGTTAATACTGAGATTTCATTGTTTCTGAGTCAGTTGTAAATTATACCTTCAGGCCGAAAGGTATTCATGTTGTTGCCATTTGAATTGAGTTTTTATTTATTTATTTATTTAAAATAATTTATTTTCCTTGGAGACCTCATCACGTGTGTTCACCGAATTTCTTGGACAAAGACATTTACTAAAAATTATTCGGAATTCTAAAGCCGGAATTATATTCTTGGTGACTCAACAAGGAACTCTTGACACATCAACACAAACTGGTTATAGAGGACGTCATCGCCTTTCGTCTTGGAACTTCATCGAGATTCGAACTTGGATTCCATTTGAACTTTTTAGTGATAGGACTTATATTTTTGAATTCTAGGATTAATTTTTGGCTTAGGTTCACAAACCGTAAGTCCTATTTCATATTTTTACCTTGTTTTCTAGGGAAATAAAATATTTTGTTAAATTTACAAAGGTTGTTGACTTCACTCTTTTCTTTTGTTACTTTTGTACGAGCCTATACGTAACAGTATTTTTGGGACGATAGCTCGTACTGTTTGATAATATCACTCGGAAGTAGCCCAAACGAATCAAAATAGTTTTTATAAAGAGCTTCCCAATGCGTGCTAGATCCATCGTTGAGATGTTGGATATTTATAACACAACTTGCAGCAGCTGGCAGAGAGCGAAGTGATAACTCATCTTTAGAAAATATTCCTTGAAATCTGCTGACATCTTTCAGTTTATCTAAGATCTCAAAGTTGCTCAACGGATGGAGCGCAGAGCGATCTACCTCCTGGTACCGGGTACCGTTAGTCCTCTCCCACGTCCTATCCCCAGCAGATTGGGAAGAAGACTTCCCGCTGTTCTGCTAGCAACGGCCCTGTGAGTCCACCTTGGACTGCTTTCCGGTTCAACTTTTTTTAGTTGTTTTATGGGTTTTTTTTCCTGTTTTACGTTTCTGAACGCTTCGTGTTTGGGGCATTTTTTATTTGTAATCATTAGACAAAAGTGAAATGTTTTGTATTTTACACTAACTGTTTGATACCGTCACCGGAAACAGCTTTTTTCGTAGTTCCGGATATGACACCCGAGACAGCAGCTATCCCTAGGGTGCCTAGTACTGGCAGTAATTTGGGTAGCACCATTTTTGCAATAGCTGACGGTGCAGGTCCCAGAAATCCTCCACGGATTGCTTGCGATCTAGACATTGCAGTAACTTGCGCTGCTGATAAATTTAAAATAAAAGATTTTTGAAGTCTCATTTTATTGATTTGCCGCTGTGTTAACATTAGTTTTGCCGGCACAACTCCAGCACTCGGGGTTCCGAAATTTATCTTCAGCGAAACAGACTGTCGTTTAATAATAGCTTGTGTTATTTATTTATTTTTTTTATTTAAATTGTCCCGGCGGTAGATTCACTTCATGCACAATGTATTTCATTCTGTTTTTATTTTTCTTCTGTTTGATAAAATTTGTAATGTAGTAATTCCGCCGCTTGTTACGAGGACCAATACATTCCGCACGCTTGTTTGATAAAATTGTAAAGAGCAAAGCACTTGAAGTGCAGAGAACCTAACACCTGGTAGTCAGTCTAGCTAGAAAATCAATACACTTCACCGCTTGTTTGATAAAGTTATACCCCAAGTGCTAGCACTTGGCATTTAGACTGGAACGGTCATCCTGCCCTTGGTAGAATCTATCGTTCAGAATCTGTCAGATACAATTAGCGCATAAGCATAATACTCATTATCTGGAGCAGCTTGAGCCTGCCCAGGTGTCCACGTGACTTCAATGTCTGACGTCGATCCGATGGCTCGTTCGCTATGTTTACTGACGTCAAAGTGAAATATCGGATAAAGTTTCCTGAATTCTTCGATTGAAATTTGAGATCCACCGTCAGCATCCTGATATTTTTGCATAGCTTCCATAAGGTACATATAAGCTCGAGATACGTCTTTGTCAGCTAATGCTGCAGCATCAGCTGCAAAATTACATTCGATCACTCGTTCTGGACACTGTTTAGAATTTATTCTGACAAATATTCTTCTGACATCTGGACTATCAAATACATAATTGTTTTGAAGCTGATTTCCAAGTCTATCCTGTCGTTGAAACACAATAAATACATGCCTCGGTAACTATTCACTTGGTGATGTTGTTATAAGCCATGTGTTATTGATCGAATTCGGTATTGCGGTTTGATAAACTTTGTTATGCATAAAATGTATCTTTTTTGTGATTGCTGTTAGCATTGTCTCAAGTTCTATTGTTTTATCGATCGATGGAACTACACGTGGCATCCACAACGCCAATCAAGAAATCACAACCTGAAAATTACTAACATCATCACCAGGAAGAGTAGCTGCAGCAGCAGTAGCAGCATCAGCAGTTCTTATCAGACAATCGCTTTGATCGGCTTGGTCAAGTATAAGTGTATGTTTTATACCACGAAAGGCCTTATCATAGTTTCTGCAAAATCCGAATATTGTGCTTAGTGGCAACATCATAGTTATTTGATTTGAGCTGTCTGTAAATGCTCTTCGTTTAGCATAACCTTCGTTATACGTTAGATTTTTAACAGTAATATTATTTATTATACGATTTGCTACTGTTAACATTGCAGTTCCATCAGCATCATCAGCTGGTGCAGTAATTTCAAGAAAATTACAAGCTGCTATCAGAGAAGTCCTTGTTGCATTTACATTTGCGGCTGTATCTGGTTCAGCAATTCCAAAATTGACAGCGTTTGCAATAAGAAAACTCTTACTATATTTACTCTCTCACCAGCATCAGCTCCAGCAGCAAGTGCATCTAAACGAACAAACTCTCTTGAAACTGCATTTCCACCTTTAATATCTTTTAACCACATCATATTTTCGCAACAGATCGTGAGTAGTCGTCGCTGAACGAAACTACATTAAGAATAGTACTGGCAGGTTCATAGAAATATCTTCTACTGTTTGATTAGCTAGTTGATATGCGGCGCTTCTAAACAAACTCCATCCGTTATTAACAAGTGACACTTGTTTACCAGCATCTACAGCTGCTGTTCTTATTCTACCTCGTACTTCAAGTACGGCTTTATGCGGCAACAGAAACACGTCCTCGTCTCTTGTATTAAAAGTTCGAATACCAGTTTTGTTAGATTCGTTTGAATTTCATCGAGATATTCAACATACTCGAATTCTGTTGTTGAGTCATCTGTTGGTATTTCCTCGGTCAGGTCAAGGTAATATTTGACAAACATTCTTTATCTGTTTTTGTTAGACAAAAATTAGAACGCCGCAATATCTGGTCGAATGCTACCAATCCGAGGTCTAGTTGTAGTTACCAATTTTCTAATAATTTCTTCACCTGGTGGAGATAGCAGTTTTTTGTAGTTTTTATCAGCGCCTTAGTAGTTTCTAATGTTGGTGATATTTCAGAAATCGCTTGTTTTAAATCCCTTTCGCATACGATAGGTGCAATCAGTGGTCCACCCTTGATTTTATCAGCAATCTTCTGTCAAACAGCTGAACCTGCTGCAGATGAGGCTCCTGTGGAAATACTTTTGATGCGTCTAACACGATAGGCGCTAAATTTTTTTGCAATTCCAGCTACATTTTCAGTCATTTTAGAGAATATATTTCCAAAGAAACCTCTTGCGATATTTCTGTGATAAATCTTTTGTTGTTTCATTTTGTTATACAAAACTGTCTCATAAAATTGACTTTGGTGAGCTAACCACTGTGATTAGTTAACTGACCTCAGGTGCAGATAATATGTTACAATTTTGTTATTCAGATTTAGCTGCGGGCTGGATTGATCAGTCAGTGTCATCGTGATAGAAGATATTTGATTTTCAACACTAACAGGATAGTAGATTATCTGTCTTGGATTTACTTGCATTAGCGATCCAGGAGAAAAAGAATAAATAGTTTAACCTTTACTACAGCGTGCTGTATACGACCCGCTGGCAATAGAGCAGTTTATTAAAATCGAATTAACTTCTGTTATATCCACGGGTGACTCGCCATCGTATGAAAACGAAGCACTTTGCGATTCAGAACTGTATTGTTTTCGAGCAAATCCTAATAACGGCCCGATGCTATTTGTGGTACTGAAATCGACAATAAAATCGTTTTTCAAAGTAAGTCTGGCACGCAATATGTTATAGTTTGGAACGAGCTCAAAATTATCTGACGCAGATTCAACCTTAGGTGTAACTAATAACTTCATTGCTTTATATAGATCTGTAACATTATAAGCTCCTTGCTATATATTGACAGACGTCCAAGCCCGGCCAGCTGGCTGAATCGATTGCAATGTAAAATCGCTATTTGCGTTATTTCTGACATTTGCCATAACGTACCAAGCAGTAGCTGAAACTAAACCTATTTCATATTGCGTCTGGGGGTATTTGCGTTCCTGAGTCCAGCTCGATTGGTGGATTATAAATAACAGAGAAGTTTGCACTGTCCGCTATAGTCTGTGATGAATCAATCAGTAATGTAGCTGATAACATTCGTAATTTATCTGATACATAAAACTGAACTGCAAGCAGTTTGTGCTTTGCTGCTAACGAATTAAATCACTGTGTAACATATAATATTCGTCTGATGTTAGATGACTATTTGATCGCAAATTATCGAAAATTTCAACAATTTCATTGTCGATTTCTGTGCTTATATTTCCGGCTTCCTTTGATGACATTAATAGCATCAGTCTATCAACTATCTCAGCGGTCGAGCTAAAAATATTAAGACCTTACTCTATCTTCTTTTATGCTCTTTCGTCATCATTTCTTTTAGCTAAGTTTTCTAATAACGTTGTTCTGTAATTAAGTCCATTTGTTTTGGTTTTTTATTTTATCAAGTATTATGTCATAAATTTCAGCAATAATACCTTCTCTGTGCATACTAAAATATGTTTTTGCTTCATTATAATTAGTAGATTCTCTAATCTTATTAAGAGCCACTTTAAATTTTTTTTATTATAATTTCTAGTTTTTCGATGTAATTATCTACCTCATCATTACTCATTTGTTTATGTCATCAACCTTCATTTTATTCGCGCTAAAAAAAAATTTCTTCCGAATCTCTTAACTCGGTAATATCTACTGGATATACAGCTTCTCTCATTAATTTATTGATCGTTTCCAGAAAAAAAAACAGCCCCATATTCTTCACCATCTCTAGCCTGCTCTTTAATTTTTTGTAACACTGCAGCTTGTGGTACAGCTGGATCTCTAATTCGCTCAATAATTTGTTCAGCAACTTTTTTTGCTCCTCTTCAAAAATACCTCGTAATCCTTTCTCTGATAACCTTTTAAGATCTTCCGGTGATACCGCAGAAATATCTGGTTGTTTGCCAAGTACGGCTTCGGTTACTGGCATAAAAAGTCTTAACAGTTTCTTCTGTCGTCTGCTGTAGACCCTGACGTTCCTACTCAACCTTTTTGAAGGCTGCTGTAGTTGCAACAAATTTCTTTAGAACCTCTATTCGTTTTGCATCCATATTTTCGTTTTATTTATTTTGTTAGACTAATTTTAGATTTTGAACGATAGATTAATTTTCAGTCCAAAAACCTGTCTATTCCACATCTGAACATACGATCCCGATCTCTTGCTAGCTTATCAAATAAAAAGAAACTGTGTCCGCAATAACTAGTAGCGTTATGATAAAGTTCGACAAATTTGCATTTCAATACACCCTTGCACTGTTCTCGTACTATGTTTTGTACGTCGATATTGTCTAGTCCGCAAATATTACGAAACAGCCTGTATTTCGCCTGATAAATTGATCCACGTTATAAAATCCTTGAGCTAGATAGACTGCATTACATTTTCTGTTGCGAGAGAGGGAAAAATAAGATTTTATTTTTTTCATTTCTGCATTGCTTAGCGGAATGTAATCAAACACAATTATTTCATGTTCGTCTGAATGTAGCTCAGCAACGGGAATTAAACCTTCAGATTGTTTTATGATAAATATATAATCACCTACGCCAAGTTCATTTTTCAGCTTTTCGTTTTATTCGCTAAGTAGCTCATATTTATCCTCCTGTGGATTGATTGTGTAGATATAAACTCAATCGTAGTTGAACAAGTCATTAATTAAAAAGCCATCAAAAGGTTTGTTTTGCCCGATCCAGTTCGTCCTACTATCAGATAATGACAGTCCGGTAGGTCGTGGTTATGCTGATGTTTGATTAATCGCTCCGTGTCAAAGTTGATTATACTCATTCTATACCAGGTGTTCACAAAATTTTTTCTCGTAGTAATAATAAGAATGAGGTATTATAAAAAAAAATGTGGTACGTTAATTGACAGCTCAACCGACAAAACAGCTTCAGCTACAACCACTACGGCTGGTGTAGATTTAACAAATTATATCAACAAATCTGGAGATACTATGACCGGTAACTTAAGTATGTCAGGTCAGTGAGTGCTAGACCTTGAAACAACATATCCATCAATCAGATAACTCGCAGGCAGTAAGTTTTGCACAACTTAATGCTGTCAGTAATGGTAAGTTAACGTTGTCGAGTGGAAAAATGACCGGAAATATCAACATGAGTAAACAAAAGATTGTAAATCTTGAAACTGGATATACCCCCAACCCCCCGTTAACATAAATAACTCACAGGCGGTAAGCTATGCACAACTTAGCTCGGTGGATAATGATAAGTAGTCGTTATCTGGTGGGACGATGGCTGGAAACATAGATATGGGCGGGAAACTAATATTTAATACTCAACCTGATAAAACAAATTTGACCAATAACGATTCTGTTAACAAATGTAAGGTTTGTCAAGGACAACTTTGTAATAAATTCCGGTGATACTATAGGATCGAATAAGATAACAACTACGGCAATTCCGTCAGCGTATCAGATTTAACAACTAATAATTACGTCGACGATAACATAGCAACGAATACTGCATCACGAGTAGCAAAAGCTATTGATGCGATGACAGGTATGTTAAGCATGGGCTCGAATAAAATTACAACGACTTATAATCCAGTCACCCCATTTGATGTTACAAATAAACTGTACGTGGACGCTGAAGTAACTACAGCATCGGTTAAGTACAGTTACTTCTACAGATGCTAATTATCTTAAAAAATCCGGAGGCACAGTTACAGGTGCGATCGATATGGCTGTCAACAAAATAACTTCTACGTATGTACCTGTTTCTACATCCGATCTTACTAATAAATAATACGTGGATACTGTTACACAATCGCTTGCAGTTGGTGATAGTACAAAACGAGCTCAAAAGAGCGTCGGTGACATTCCGCATCTCGCCGATGCTATAAATAATCGTTGGGGTTTTGTTGTAACAGCGTCAAGTTATTATTCGGTTTATGCGTTTGCTTTTAATAACCCTTTATCTGACAGGTTAGAGTTGATCACAGACGGAGAAACTAGTCACTTTTGGATTGAAATAAAGTGTCCAGCGACCGTTGCGATTTGGAAATTTCAGCTACGAGGTCGAATAAATGCTAATGCCGGAGAATTTTATGAATTTGTATTGCAAGGATCGAATGATGATTCGACCTGGACTAAGCTATACAGTATATTGATTGGTCGTGTTGATTATTCTAAGCAATATATACTTGATCCTGCAGTAACAACAAACAAGTACTCGTATTTCCGGATTTATGTTCTCAGCGTGGAGGGGAGTCCTTACCCAGGTTTGACATTGTTTCAGATATATACAGTTGACGATTTAATGTGACTGTAATATATAATGTCTGTTGATCCTCCATCGATCAGAGTCGCAAAAGAGTTTATAATTTTATACTAAACCCAAAAACGGAGATCGAAATAGCTGATGTTGATTCGCTAGACGCAGAGAATGTTGATGAAGCAAGAGCGGTTAATATAATTTCTCGAATGAAAAAATTAACTTCACGTTCCTCAGGTTTAACCGAGAACAGCGATAATTTTGCCAGAGTTTCAGGAATGAGAGGCCCTCAATTGAGATACGCGATCAGAGACTTTAATATAATTAGCAAATATTGTCCTGTAAGTGACTGCGATGAACGGTGGTTAAAGGTTGAAAAATATTTGATAAATACACTGCTCGAGCTAAATAAAGTAAATATTCTGACGATCGATAAATCTAACCTTGTAAAAATAAAAAAAAGAAACCAGAGCAAGAGCGATTAAAGAAGATTCACGACGAGATTGACAAACTGGCTTAAACAAGGAAACATAAGTTTCTTAAAAATCGTAAACTCAAGGATACATTTGCTAAAAGTCTAGTATTTCGTGTACTTGGTATGGACTATTATGATAAAAAGACGCTGTTGGAAATAGTAGACAACAGTACTGACACTAACCTACTAACAACAGCATATCTAGTTCTAATAGACTCTCTCACCGGCGATAAAGAAAAGTATGACGTATATCACATTAATGCTGCACTAAACATAGTATCAGAAATTGAGTTTAGAATTGAGTTATATGATGATGTCGAACGAAATATATTTTATCAAGAGCTTGAAGATATTACAACTGTGAAACCTGTTATTGATAAAGATTGTGAAATGCATAATAGTTCTAAAAATATTGCGTTAAAAAAACTATACAAAAGAAGCTGGAAAGTTACTGACAGAAGCAAAATACAGAAAAATCAAAGAGCTGATTGCTGGATACTTAAACCTACCAGCCATAGATATACAGCAAGCTGATATTTGCGGTCTTTTGAGTTTTGCAACAGTATATTCAATTCTCAGGCAGCATCTAGTAATTAAAAATTGTAAACTGGATCAGTTATGTTATTTTGTTAGTTATATCGACGAAACAGGAGATATTGTGATAAAGTCAATGATATTACTGAAAATACCAACACATTTTAACCCTCCTTTTTCATCCTCAGTTTTAACAGATATCAGATATGATGATATCTCATCTGAAGTATATGATAAGTATAGAGAGTTTTCTTGCCCAATAAAAATTTTGTGCTCTGATCGATAAGGTTTCACCTGAAAATATTTTTACTACGGCAATTGAAATAATTACCGTAACAGTTTCATAATGACGAAAAAGAATAATCGACTTCAATCATATTTCAGCTTGCCTCCAAGTCAACAACAGAGACTAGCTGATCAAATACTATAAATATTACCATAAAATAACTTTACTGTGTCAGACAAGCGAGAAAATTCTATAGTAAAATAATAAAATAATAAGCGTGCTGAATTGTATTCCTATGATATTAACAACTAGTGGAATTATTTCAATGGGGTGAATATTAAATCCATTATTGTTAATAGTACCGGGGATGGGTATTGCATTATCAGCAATAAATTAAAAAGATCGAGCCAAAATATGAGAAAAATACTTCATGTAAAATAGCGACTATTAATAAAATTCTTAATCAATTTCGAGCATATCTGCGTGGCGAGAAGTTTATAATGTTAAGTCTGATACAGGGACTGCGAGTCAAGGACGATTTACTCGTTGATATGATATCGAACAGAGTTGCGAAAAAAGAAAAACGATAAACGATACTCAGTAAATTTTATGTCAAATCGCTATCAATTTCATTTCAAAAAGAAGGATAGCAAAACTTTTTAGTGAAATATGAAGTATGGAAGATATTACAGTGGAAGATACCACGTTAAAGATGAAAAGAATTCTTTTCCGAGGTAAGTATATGACGATTATGCTTGACAATGAAAAGTACAGCACATATTTCAAAAACAGAAATAAGATAAAGTTGTCTCTGGTTCGCACAGAAAATTCAGATAATTTTAGTAAGCTTACCTGGGTTACAGACTCACTTTCTGATGATGCTGATAATCTTCATAATCCAATATCACAAGACAAATACAGAAAGATCACAGTGAATGATGAATTGAAAAAGTGTTATGTCGATAAATCCATGGTCTCACGTGGAAATTTCATCAAAATGTTAGAACCTGGCTCTCTCATTAAGTGGTAACGTTAATTTGTACTTGTTTCATCATGACGATGAAAGCTATATAATAGCAAAAGCTGAAATTCTAAAAATATCTCGACAGGTGGCTGTGTAAAAAAAAAATCTTCAAGAGAATCCATTGTGAAATCAGACGATCGCGAATGATTTAAAATTTATACGAGACCATCCTTAGAGCGTCTGTTGCGAAATGTACAATTATTGTTTATTATTACTAAAACCCCAGCGAGTTATTAATAGCGCACAGTCAGATGTTTGACCTTCAAATCTCAGCGAGTTATTAATAGCGGATTGGAATTTTATGTGAATGTTAGGAATAGCAATTTTGTGTGAATGTTAGGGACAGTAATTTTGTGTGAAAAATAAAAATATAAATCGCCAGCGATTTCAAATAAAAACCGCAGTAGTGAGCTTAAATGGGCATATCTAAGCCAACCCTATTTGTATGACGACGATGAATGATTCAGTGGTAGGTCATCAATAATGAAATCGACGCTGTTGTCTCAACAAGTTGTTTTCATATTTTGCTAAGAATAACAAGGGGGCCTTGGAGGGGGTAATCATGCTGTCGTCGTAATACAAAATAGAGGTCTGGCTGAGATACCCCATTTAAGCTCGCTACTATATGTGCCTAGCTCAGAAATGTATCTGACTTGTGAGTGTAAAAAATGAATGTTATTTCATGCAAATTAATTGTATTATGCAATACGTTCTTTTGAAAATCCATTCCTATTATTTATTTTAATGCTCATATCCAAACAAAACTTTATGTTGTTACCTTAGCCACATATAACCTTCACACACACACACACACACACACACACACACACACACACACACACATCTTTTCTGCTGGCGCGGTAATATAGAATATGCCAGATGCGTCATTCTGCATGTCAGAATAAGCAACTAAATGGAGGAAACCTATTTGCCATGGTTGTGTCCCGTGTCAGTGGAGGACATAACCTGATAGTTGAGTATGAGAGTGGCTGGTTGTTAAACCATTGATGGAAATCAAAAGCTAACAAAGCTCATACCTTTCGTGATAACAAAAGCAGTTCAGGGATTGGCTAGAGGGTCAAAGTAAGTGCACTTCAGGGATTGGCTAGAGGGCCAAAGCAAAAACACTTCAAGGATTGACTAGGGGCCAAAGCAAAGCTCTTCAGGGACTGGATGGAGGGCCAAAGTAAAAGCACTTCAGGCATTGTCTAGACAATGGCAGATTCATTCCCAAAAACACTTACATCATGGCATTCGACTGCACCACTTTATTTACAAAGATACTCCATGATGTTGCTGGGAATACAGTAAAAAAAAAAAAAAAAAAAAAAATTTCTGAGACTTCTAAATGTGTTAATAAACTATCGATTAATAAATGCTTGCAAAAATGTCACTAAGGAATGGAAAAGAGTCCTTAAAAAATGTAAATGCCAGTCCAACAATTGTTAGTCTGGGTCTATGCTCTTAAAATAAGTAAAAGAAAAGAGCGAAACGCAACAAACTTTGTAAAATGTAACAAATAATTTATTTCCCTAGAATACAAAAATGAAAACGTAAAAAAACCCAGAACTAACGGTATTGTAAATTAAATCCCAAAACAATCCTAGGTAGATATTCAAATTAAGTCCAGGTATGAAGTGTTGATGTGTCTGTGATGACCTGTATAATGTTGATGTGCCAACAGTCTTTAGTTGAAACACAGTAATATAATTCCATATTTGAATTCCCAATTAGTGTCTCTGTCCAAGAATATTATTTTTTATGAGCACTCTGTATTTCCTGAGAAAATAGTCACTGAATGAATAATCTTTCCAGTGACAAGATTATATAGTCCTCTACCTGAATTCGGGTAATAATTAACCTTTTCTATTTTAAAAAATAAAAAATAAAAAAAAAAAAAAAATAAAAATTTAAAAAAAAAACATTACCTAATAGAAAATAACCTTCTAGAAAGTTCTACATTTTTACAAAATAAAATGTTAGTTATTATTAGAAAGTATGTTGTGTGTGTGTGTGTGTGTGTGTGTGTGTGTGTGATTTAGATTTCTAACGTAGCTTTAACAATTTTTCAGTCATATCACTACGATGTCTGCACTGTGACAGTTTATAGTGATGTTTTGCACTAGGGCATCATGCCGCAGACATGTAGCATGATGTCCCACCCAGTCACATTATCCTGACACCAGGCCAACCAGTCCTAACACTAACCTCTTAATGCTGAGCGCATAGCGAGGCAGCTGTTAGTACCATTTTTGAAAGTCTTTGGTATGACTCGGCCGGGGTTTGAACCCGCGACCTCCCGCATCCGAGGCGGACGCTCTACCACCAGGCCACCGGAGCGGTCAGAAAGTATGTTGCTAAATTATAATATATAACCTGGACAATGTCAGGTACACCAGGTAAATTGTAGGGAATCCCAATAACCTAGATCCGACCAGAATAAACATATTTTCTTCTATTAATAATGATCCTGGTAATAAACCCATACACACAAGGAATATTTTAGCTTTGTATTATTGTTTACAGAATAAAATAAAAAATAAAAAAATAAAAATTCAGGTCGACGAGAAAATAAACTTGATTTTGGACAAGGTTAAGTCCAACATACAATTTTACATTACAATAGCATATAATGAAATAAAAAATAAAAAAAAACTAACAAACCAACAATGAAAATTAAATATACATAATAGAATAAACACCATATATGGAGACCTAAAGCTCGTCATACAGTTGCTGAGAGAGAGAGAGAGAGAGAGAGAGAGAGAGAGAGAGAGAGAGAGAGAGAGAGAGAGAGAGAGAGAGAAGCGTGTCCTGGTTGAACTCTCATCCTCTCAGTTAACACAGTGTGCGGAATATGGCAAAAAAAAAAAAAAAAAAAAAAAAAAAAAAAAAAAATCATTTTTAAAATGAAACTGCAAAATCGAATGAAATGGTCGGTACCTAATCAGAAATCTTAAATACACTATCCGAAACATTCAGGAAAAACTACTCATAGGTGAACTATTCTGAAAATTTCTACCTTGTGAAAATCCTGAAAGAAAGGTTCCTTTACACTTCAAAAATCTTCTAACACTGAAGGTTACAATAAACTTTTCACTCTCAGAAACCTATAAGGCACTATTAATTGTTCCAATGACACTTCCGCATGACCAGATAATTTCCACTTTCAGCTTCTGAAATACTTACCTGGCATGGCTCTCAAAACACATTTATTTTCTCTCCAATAAATCATATATCTACCTTCATCATGCTATGTCTTGAATACTAGTGTGCTATTTTTTTTCTTCCAAAAACTACACTGTACCTGTAACGACGTTGTCATAAAATATTTAACAGCAGACGTGAAACTGACAATTTAAGTAAAAAAAGCAAGCAATTTATTTCATTACAATACATAGTGAAAATTCAAGAGATACTTAGTTCTGTACACTAAGTCCCAAGTAATCCAAAAATTCTTATCAAAAGTACAAAGGTATTAAATGTTCTGAATGAATTCAAATAGTCTTGAATGTCCTGATCTACCACAATAATGTAATCTTGAATGTCTTTTAATGAATACACAATAATTCCAAAATAATGTCTTAATCAAAGGTCATGAGCACTTAGTAATTCCAATTAATAATTTAAATAAATAATTCCACTCGAACTACCTCTTAAAAAGACCTATAAATTCTGATCAAAAGGATTTCCACAGACTGACCTAAAAGAGAAATGAGAAACATTGTTGTCACGAGTCCACTCGTGACAATGCACAAGTGAAATATCACTTATGGCTAAAAAAAACCGTAGATTTTCAGTTTTTTAAAAATTATTTTATGGCAAGACATTGTCGATTCGCTGAGATATTTTGCAGTACTACAATGATAAATAGAAGTTCCAAAACTTCACAATAATATTAGGACAGCGGCTTTTTTAAAAATAAATTTAGCTTGTACACATAATGCTTCAAACCGTATTTTGTGAAATTAGTGACAGGTTTCAAATGAAAAGAGAATTTATTTTAAAATTTCATGCGCGGATTGATACAACGGGCATTGTTGGGGTGGGGTATTATAACATCTTATGCATTCGAACGTGAATTTGGGGCTTTGCAAGCTTGCACTTTGCTTCAGCAACGAGCACTGCACCCAAATTTCGACCGTCACTTAATTTGTTCTAATCAACTCTCGTCAATGCGCGATTTCTCCAGCGTTTTCAAACATGATTAAAATTGTGTGGGTTTGGAGAGAGAAGAAATAAAAGAAAAATGAAAAAGATCTAAATTTGGAAATAGTTTAAAAAGTGCTTTTTTCTCCAACTGATACAACGGGCATTGTTGGGGTGGGGTATTATAACATCTTATGCATTCAAACGTGAATTTGGGGCTTTGCAAGCTTGCACTTTGCTTCAGCAACGAGCACTGCACCCAAATTTCGACCGTCACTTAATTTGTTTTCAATCAACACTCGTCAATGCGCGAATTCTCCAGCGTTTTCAAACAGGATTAAAATTGTGTTGCGAATTATAATCGCCGATTTAAAAAATATTACTGTATTTAATCATGAGCCCTTTGGTTCTAAAAATGTATCCGTTTGTCTTCCAGTGTTGAAGGTAATGTTACTATAAGGGGGGGGGGGGCGAGTGGTCTAAAGCGCTCACCGTTCCGGATCACTGCCATCTCACCTGTCTGCGTGGGTTCGAGTCCCAGGCTCGGCCAAAGTGGGTGTGTGAGAAAGCTTGCCAGTTGCTTCTCGTGGGTCGGTGGTTCTTTCTCCACCAGTTATACTGGCCGCCATGTATAGCCCATCTTGTGCTGAAAAATGGCGTTAAACCCTACTACTGCAACAACTGTAAGGGGTAACAAGAGAATATCGAATAGCAACAGGTCATGCGAGTTAAGTTACTAATAAATTGCAGGGTTTATTTGGAAAATTCATTTTTAACAGGTGAATACCTGAATCCTACTTGTTGTTTTGGCTTCATTATAGCTATTTTATGGCACCTCCTTATTTACTGCATTAATGTATACCAGTGGGTCTACAGTCTTGCCACATTTTAAGATCTGTTTATCCTGATTTGTAGCTGTGTGTATGTGTGGGTTTGGAGAGAGAAGAAATAAAAGAAAAATGAAAAAGATCTAAATTTGGGAATAGTTTAGAAAGTGCTTTTTTTCTCCAAGTAATATATTTAAATATCTCATTATGAGATATATAGAAGCACATATCATGTCACAAGTATGACATCGCATAGAAATTTTCAGGTTCCGATTAGCCGACAATAGGGAGTATACCTTCGGATCAATCACTATACCCATCCGAACAACACTACGAACAGCAACCTCGAGACAAGAGATATTACTAATCTATGTGTGTGTGTGTGTGTGAGAGAGAGAGAGAGAGAGAGAGAGAGAGAGAGAGAGAGAGAGAGATGGTCACGATAGTGGCCATATTGGATGTCAAATTGGCACATTTTTCACTTAATGAAAAACCATCATGTCGACAAAGCCATCCGTTCAGAAAGTGTCCATAACAAGATTTTTAAGAAGATAACCTTCTTATCGGACATACTGTCATCATTTTCATTCAGAACCACAACCTGATATAGAACAGTCTTTTGGTGAAAATGCCATCCATTTAGAAGTAGCTATAACAATATCTAGTGGTCATCTTGGAGATCAAATCCCTACCATTTTCATTTAGTATAATATTGGCACCAGAAGTCTTTTGATTAAAACCCCATGAGAATACGACCATCCAGTTGGAAGGAATAGTGGTAAATATTTTTAAGACAGCCACTTTTTAAGACGGCCGTAATGATGAATGTCCATGGAGTACCATTTTATTCCGGATTAACCGAACACCACGTCTTTTACTAAAACTGCGTCAATGCGACCATTCGGGTCCGTATGAGAAACACCCTTGGTCTTACGGCGTGGTGAAATTAAATCACGTTAGCAAAACGATTTATCCTATGTGCTTCTATATATGATGACAAAATTATGTAGTGAGGTTCAAAGCAATCCGTTCAAACTTTGAATCCTTGAAAGGGACTAACGCTCTATTATCTGAAAGAATTTCAAGATAGAACCAATCTAAATCTGCACAGCGAACTTATGGACTGGTTCCTCTAATGAGATTGTCATACAAGCAAGAAAATGGCAATAACAATGGGACTGCCGTTCTATCGTTCTAAATGAATTCCCAGGGATTCAAGGAAAGTCCATTCCTTCATTTTGACCGCCAAGTAATAAAACCATCTCCGGTACTCTTGAGCGACAAGATTTTTCAAACAGCCGCATTGGCAGCCATATTGGATTTAAGATTGGCACCATTTTTATTTACAACAAACTAGATACTATTAGAAGACTTTAGAGAAATTTCATGCTAACAAGACCACCCATTCACAAGTAGTAGTGACAAGATTGTCATTATTTTAATTGTGGCAGACGTATCGTATGTCTGCAGGACACCATTTTCATTTAGGAATAATCAGGCATCAAAAGAAATCTTTTGGTCAATGCTCCATGTCGATGTGACCATCAATTCTGGAGTACCTATTAAAAGATTTTCAACATCGCCGCCATGGTGGCCATATTAGACGTCAAATCAGCATCCTTCTCATCCAGGATCCCACAAGTTTTCTGGTGAAAACCCAATGTTGATATGACTTTCCATTTAGGAGAATCGGCAGCAAGAATACTTTTTTTAAGATGGCTCCCATAGTGTCCATATTGCATGTCAAAACGGAACCATCTTCATTTAGGAACAATTAGACATCATAATTAAGCCTTCTGGTTAAAAACAAAAGCAAAAACAACCAAAAAAAATCGAGCTTGGTAACATTCATACTGCCCCCAATCCCCCAACATTTCAGTAAATGTTTTTTGTTAATATATACAGCAATCTCTACGAATTCAATTAATGTGCCACATCTTTCATGGCATTATTATGAATGCAGGATGCTCACGACACTCGCCAGGTGATGTCCAATCTTCCACATTCTCAGTCTGCTACAGACATGTTAAAACAAGAACACAAGACAATTTACTAAATCTTCATGAAAAAATAACACAGCATTATACTGAATTTGTTTTTATTACTTTTATGGCATCCAAAATTTGGCCTATTCGTACGATGCAATAACAAATGAACAAGCTGCAAAAGAATAAATTAGGATTCAACAATGTGGAATTAGATGGGTGCAATTATAATTTTTCTAATCAGAATTTCTGATGTTCTTCTTCCATATTTTTCTTCAGGTCCAATGCACCCAAGCCATTTAATTTTCATGACTGCAATTTTATTAGAAATGGAATAATACGATTTTTCGTCATTATAGCACTGACCAAGAGACCAAACACAACAAGCTAGACCAACATCAGTCCCTATCTATAGAGCTATATATATATATATATATATATATATATATATATATATATATATATATATATATATATATCAATCAGTCTGTTGATCATTATTACATTTTTGTGTATTGAGCCTCTAGAAAATTTGATCTGGTTGGGTTACTTTGAAAACGTGCAACAAATATAGAGACATTCCTTGTACTACAAAACATCCTGCTGAATTCAGTCTCCTGCAATATAACGCACTAAAAAACATTTGATTAGACACCTTTTCCGTCCGTTCACTCATCTTCACAATATGAAGTTAACATTACACTATGTGAAATTGTCAGGAGCCATGGTAGGTCAGTGGTTAGTGTGCTGAGCATGTTTCAGAGGGCAAAGGTTCGAATCCTACCATCAGATCTGCCTGGACCGGCTACTGTGGCATATCCTTCTGCAAGGCACTTTACTCCAACTGCCTTGTCAATAAATAACCAACTCGAGATGCTGTGCTGTGAAACTCCAAACCAAGCCAGAATAAATATCTAACAGATGAGGGAAAAATGGTTTACTCATTTAAGCAATGCTAGCATGCACCTTTTCCCATGCCGATTTTTTTTTTTTTTACTGTGACCTCATTCTGAATGCAACACTAGTTGAACTAAAACAGATTCAAGAACCTGCATACAATGAATGGCACATTATACGCCCACCAAGTGTTTAACAATCATCTTAACAGGCAACAAAAGGGTATTGCTGCACTTAATCCCCAAAGCATTTTCTTAAACTGAACTTCGGGAGTGGAAGCCATTATTTTCTTATTATACTTACCATGACAGTTATTGATGACCACCAGAATCCCAAAATCTACAAGTTTCCCTAACACTCTAAATGCAAATCATCCACATATTTTGGTTATGGAACAAATTTTCTGAAAAATTATCCCTTTTTTTTGTATCAAAATAACCTCCACTTTCACATCTAAATTCAAGAGTTCTTTCATACCTCAAGTGCAAGCCCTGCACAAACTTTGGTCAAGGTTTGGTCTTGAACTTAAGTTAATGAACAAAAGCAACTTTACTGCTTTCAGTTCAGGTGGCCTCAACCTTTAGACTCAAAATCAATAGGCATTTTTCTTGCCAAAGATACAAGCCATCCACATAGTTAGGAACCATTTCAAACATTCTATAAGCAATGGCATGTTCATGAAAACGTTTTGCATGAAAATATATCTGCAGTTTAAAGTATGTGAGGTAGTTGTGTCAAGATAATCTGGTTCCTTAACCAACTCTACTAATTTAATAATGGTTTACCCCTAACAAAATTAAACATGGACAAGCCAGTAATCGGATTTTACAACAATCATACTACTCTAACTTTTGCTTTTATTCTGCAAGTCTGTATTTTAAAGGTCTATTTTGTAAGACCTGTAGTCAAATCATACAGGTTGGCAAGTCTGAGATGGTGTAGGTTATCGCATGGGGATTCTTATGCCTGCATTTTCCTACACTTTGCTTAAGACATTTCTTGCAAATAAACTCTGAAAACAACAATTACAAACAATGCAATAGGAAAAGCAATTTTTAAAAGTCTTTCAATAAATGGGAGAGTTGGCAAAACTAGTTACCTGTATGTATATTATTTTTTTAAAAAAGATGGAGTGCTAATAGACCATCTCTCAAGTGACAATTTCAGACAACATTTGCTAACCCGTCAGAAAGGTATGCTGATATAATCATCCATTTAGGATTAGAAATAACACTACTTTCAAAATTGCCACCATGGCAGCCATAATGAGGGTCAGTCATTTTCATTAGGACCATGTTGACACCAAAGGAACTCTTCTGATAACCCCTCCCCCATTTCAAAATCACTTTCCCCTTGAGAGGAGTAGTCAAAATTATCATATCAGCAACAGTTTAATTTAAGACCACCAAAACATTTTAAGTAGACTTTTAGTAAAAACCTCACAATTCTGGGGAAGTAGTGATAACAAGACTTTCAAGCTGGCTACTGTGGCACCCTTATCAGACCCCCAATTATTTAGGGCCAAGAAGCCATCACAAGTCTTTTGGTGAAAATTCCACGTCAATTTATCTTCCATTCAGGAGTAGTGATAAAAAGATTTTTAAGCTGTCTGTCATGTTATGGCGATATTGGATGTCACATCAGCACAATGTTTATTCAATAACTGGATATCGTAAGAAGTGTTTTGGTGGAAAACCCATGTTTTCTGTTCATTTTTATTTGGGACCAACTAGACATAAGAATTCATTAAGCAAAAAGAGATCCCAAAGGTGTGCATCAGAATTCCTGCAAAAGACCTGTCCTTATTTAGCCATCAGCACAGATGGCAACACAATTTGGTTACAATTTATTGAAATTATGGCAAATAACATTTGGATTAGTGAAAATCTTGAGTCCCCGATATATATATCGTGTCTATGAGTTAAGTTCCTGACACTGCCAAATCTGACCCAATGTACAATTATCACCCTTGATCTGGAACTGACCTGCACTGAGTACAAAGTGCCAATGCCATGAACTGGCCATGCAGTACACATATTATGTCAAAGGCAAGGAGTTCAGAACTGGCATTTTACTGGGCCAAATCCCTTCTCTTTCATAACCAATATTTACTGCATTTACATACACTGATTGCAGACAGCAATTATTACCAGTATCTTAAAGTTTTTTCTGAACAAAGTTTTTGATAAAAACCTGAATCCATACAAGGACTCAAAGCTTGAGAAATAACTGGAAACAAATTTTTTCTGAAAGTCAGTAAGCATGACATGTGCGTCAGTGAAAGTAGCACTTGTCATGATATCACAAAGTTACATGATTTCTTGTGTAGCATGATGTATGCTGGGTGGGAAAAAATAAAAAGTACTTGATGCAGATTATACAAATAATGTACATGTACAAATTAGGTCCCTGTTTATCCCTCCCTATGAATAAAGAACGATTGAGATGCAGTGAGGTTCCAAGTATGTGCAGATTATTGCTGAGGTGTTCATGTAGATTTTCTGACATGTCAGCTAAGACTGAAAATGTGAACAAAGCAAAATTTCAAGAATACACATTGTTTTGTATTAAAAAAAAAAAAAATTTATACAAAGAAAAAACAGAACTACATTCATAATAGATAATAACTGGTCAAGACCAAGTTAAACTCTTACCTGTCAATAAAGAATGAACTTTTGAAACGTTATATGCAAGACAAACTCGGGTACACCATAACAAAATTAGTCCAGAAAACTTGCACAGAGCGAAAAAGAATGCCATACCAGCCTAATGAAAGAGAATTTATCATTTTAAAAGAGTAACAATGCCTTTTATCTTGTACCAATAATGCTGTTGTTAAACCAATACAAGGAGTACCATAAGGGGTGTATATATGCCTGTCACAAGGTAAATATTATTATTACCCTTATATGTAAACCCTCTTTCTTCAGTTAAATAATCAGATATCAAATTTAATCTCATGTAACTCGTTTCTCTGTTGCTAAGTTATATTGCCTAGCAATATTAAATGAAACGAGCTTGTCACTGGTCAATAATGCTTACAGTGCAAATGCCAGATTTGTATCCTAAGGTTTCCACACATTTTCACTTTTCCACATGATTCAGTTAATACTGACTTTCCACTCTCAAAAACCTTCAATGGATCAATCTGGTACAACCCTCTAGAAGACAACTAAATTAAACTTCACTTGTTTCTTCATAAACCACACTCGTACCAGGGCTTGCATGCAATCACCTTTACCCAGTCAACTGAAATCATGGAGAAAAGGACATAACAGGATGATCTGATAAACATTTATTTTGAATTGTACAAAAATATTTTTAAAAAAGAACTATTGGGTACAACAAATTGTAGATACCACTGGTAGTTTGCAAGACCTGTCCCCCATTGGATTTAAACGTTTTGCAACTTCTGACGATTTTTTGGTGGGGGTTTTCTTGCGATGATCTCGCAACTGCATGGTCTTGAACCATGGTGGCTTTGACCTGATCCCAAAACCAAAACAGGCCATGGTTATGATATGTGACCGAATTTTGTGAAACGATTTTTCTCCTCAAGATCCTCTGACCATGATCGTTGACCTTGAACCTCGAGTGGTGCCTTCCATGTCTGAAATGCAAGCCATTTAAAAAGTTTAGTCCAGGCATGTGGTACAGAAGAACTCAAGTAGTTTTGTGATACTAGTTTTTCCTTCTTTCACTCGAGGTGACCTTGACATCTGGGCTGTAAAATAGATACGGGTTTTCCACTGCTCAAATGCAAGCCATCCACAAAGTATGGTCAATGTAGGTGATAAAAAACCTGTGATATCATGAGGAAATCACTCTTCTTCTAGACACTGTGACTTGATCTTTGACACTGACCTTAAAATCATTAGGCAATTTTTTTATTTCAAATGCAAGCCATTTTCAAAATTTTATTAATGTATCTGATATACAAATCAAGTTGTTGTGTGGAATCTTCTTTCTTTCAATTTGTGATCTTGGCTTCTGCACCTAAACTTGATTGGTTTCTTCCCTGCTCCAAATGCATTCTACAAAGTCTGGCAATGAGAGAACAAAAAAAGAATTGTGTGGAAACAAAATAGGGAACATATTGCCATGTGGACAGAAATAACATTATACGCTCTGCATTATTGTGGGCATATAACAAATCCTTTTCAAAGTTGGTTTCTGTCTGATATTTGATTTAGTCTAACATCTGAACAATATTCTCCAAGTCTTCAGCTAAAATGAAAATTCCCTTGACTACAATTCTGTTAATATACTATAAGTTGTACATGTTTGGTCCACAGCATATGCTGCACATTTTTGTTCACGTGTTTACATTCAACAATACCTTGTAATGAAAAATTTGATTACAAAATTTGACTGCAGTAAACAAATCCTTCTAATACATTCACTCATTTAGCATTTTTCACAGAGCATTTGGCAATTATGTGGCACATTAGTACATATAATTTTGCGAATATCAATTAATCATGGGTAATTGGTACATTTACTTCAAAACCTACCTCCAATGTATTTTAATTTCAAAACTTCGGCTGTCTGTCACTGTCCAGAAAAGGTGGTGACTTCACCAGCCTCTTTTCATAGAATATACCTGTTCAAAAACCGAGTTTCAAGACTACTACCATTGGTATTGTGATTGACAAGTTAATGTGCACAACGATTCTGATCTTGCAATACTGCTGCTGAATGACATGCTGCTGCTGAATGACAATAATGAACATTTTAAAATTTTCATGTTATTGATAAATTAAGTGCACTTAATTAATTGCAGATCATAATATTCAAATAATTTTTTTAAAAATAAACCCAATTCAATGAAAGAGAACTGTCAAGGAAGTAAATTAGCATTGAATGTCTTCAATTTTTATTGACCCTGTATAAGTACCCACTTAGAGAATCTCTAACTGAATATGTTGCCATCACAAGCCTCAAAGCATACAATGCACCAAATACACCATACAAGTAGCACTCTTACAACATCTGTTATTCATGGCACCAAATGCACTGTTTCTGCTACAGTAAAAGAGAACTAGAAATGTGTTCATAGAATATGGATTCCACACCATGATGCTTGAAATCTGACCAAAATGCATGCTTCAACCAAGGTGTGATAATCACATAAAGTTAAGACAAAATGCCCTAGAAATGCCATGGTGAAACATACAAAATAACACTATGACATGTTATTATTGTCCGAGTGCTCACAGTGCTTTCAGTATACCACGCTGTATCAAAGCAAAAAGTACTTGCCTTTACCAATCACTGCCATCTCACCTTTGTCTACCTGGTTTTACAATCTCAGGCTTGGTCAATATGGGTATGCGAGAAAGCTTGCCAGTAGCTTATCACTGATCAGTGGTTCTTCCTGGAGTATTTGTTGCCTATTGTGTGCTGCACAATGGTATTAAAGCCCAAACAACAACATATCTTTTGAGAGTTTGAAGTAGAACACCATTCGATTTCACTCAACAAGATACATCTGTAATGTATATTTCTGAGGTCTTGGTTGTCAAGGAGTTTCATCCTCTTGGACCTCCAATATCTGGTCCTGAATGTATTTTCATAAATGATTCCAAGTTGGGTCTTATTTTTCCATGTGCTTGACTTTTCAGTTTTTTGAAGACATGTGGCCTAGGACTAGCAACGTTATATATTGCCATAATGATGCACTGTGTTTTCTGCACAATGGCAATATCGGAAAAACAAGAGAAAGATAGGCAATATCAACAAAAAGCTTCAAGCTTTTCTTCATATTAACTGGATAATCCAAGAAATCGAACACAAATGAAATAGAACACGCTTGACAGGAACACTACTGCCTGGCCACAGTGACCTAAGCACAAGACTTAACATGATGTATGGAGAGAGGTAAGTCTGTCTGTTCCTTCCACATATTGTGTTACTGAATAAAGAACAAAAATGTGCAGAAGCAAGTCTGATTTGGGTTTGTGGGTTTAATGCCATTTTTTTCAGCACATGATAGGCTATATATAAACACCAGTATATTTGCAAGCAGAGTGTGTGTGTGTGTGCGTGTGGGTGTGTGTCTTGGAATTTTTAACGTAGCTTTAACAATTTTTCATTCATATCGTTATGCCTGCAGTGTAGCAGTTTATAGTGATGTCTAACACTGGGACATCATGCAACACAGGACAACCATGGAAAGAACCACCAACCCACAGGAAGCTATAGGCAATCTTTCTCACACACCCATGTGGTCAACCCAAGACTTGAACCCACAGGGCATAAGATATCAGTTGTATGTACAGGCATGTGCTTTAAACAACTTGGCACACCCAGGGCACCTGCACGAGCAGGAATATCAATTCCATATCGCCTACTTGTAGAAACTACAAGTAGTATTCAAGATGATTAAACTCCTGAATGTCTGTCGGAAAGTGTCTAAAACATACAGCTGATGCAAAAACTGTCAAGCTGATGTTGTTAGCCATCTGAACAATCATTACAGGGCCTGAAAGATCTCAAAATATCCACTTGCTTTTTGCATGCAAGTACTAGAAATTTTTACTCACCAAGAATATATATGCATTGAACCTGCTATTACAGATATATACAAGTTCATGATGATAAGAACTTACACTGATCTTGTAAAAGGATATTTTCTGAAGCCTATTCTGTGACCCTTCAAAATACCAAATGTAATTACAATGGAGACTGGTCTGCTTTCCCTCTGTTTGGCTGGTTGTGTAGGTTTGACACTATTTTTTCAGCACAGGATAGGCTATACATGGTGGCCAGCACATCTGGTAAAGAAAATAACCACTGACCAACAGCAAGCTACTGGCAAGCTTTCTCACATACCCATGTTAAAACTCAAACCCATGCATACAGGCAATAGGTCTGTGATTTGTAAAGATATGCACCTTGACCACTTGGATACCCAAGGCCCCTTTTTCTCTGGCAAGTGTTTAATATTACTATTGTTGTTATTGATATGGGTTTAACACACGATATGCTATACATAGTGGCCAGAACATTTGGTGGAGGAAGAACCTGGAAAACCCTCTGAGAAGAATCACCAACCCATGAGAAACTACCATCAAGCTTTATCACATAACCACGTTTGCAAAGGCCGAGACTCGAACCCACATGAACAGAGGTGAGAGGTCTGTGACCTGCAAAGTTGAGAACCTAAGACCACTCTGCTACCTGGGGCCCCTACTAGTGCAGTGCTTGTATGAGCCTAATCGAAGCAAATTTATTGACTTTCAAAGAACAAAAAAAACCCTGCAATATTCTCCACAAAACGTTCTTTCATTAAGATGAAACACAGGGCAGCCCTCTGAAAATTCACTCAACCATTCAAAATTTTCACTTACGTCAGTCAAGTTAATTTGTAACCCATTCACAACAAAACCTTTAAAGTGAAAAAGCAATACCTAGGTCTTCCCCATGCTTTGCAATCAAAACAGAAACCAGGCCATCACACTTTCTGACACAAATACTGATGCAGATTTTTTTGTACATGTACCATGTAGATATGATGACAGCCTTTATGCAGCACACAAGACACGATCAATGCAGAAATTAATTTGGATTGGCTGATGTCAGAACCAAACTGGCCAATGTGCGAGTAGTCCCCTTTTCAGTCATACTTTTAGGCATTACAGCCATCAAGTTTAACTGGACATTTTACTATTCATTTCGCATCATCACCCTGACATTGCACATCATAAAGCATCCATTTAATCCCGTCCTGTATAGCCAAGAACTTGGACAACTTTTACCATCTTGACACATGAAAATATTGAAGAAACAAAGTTCTAAATTTTCACCAATATTAATCCTTGCTTTGGAATATGTATAAATTGTTTGTGGCAGCCACTGCTAGAATGTTCTCCTTTGGATGCCATGCAGTATGAAGTATTTTCTTATTAAAGTCCAAGCAATCTACACTTATCTCTTCCTTTTTCCTCTTGCCACCAGTACACACTTTCCGAGGTTTGAGTACTGTTCTAGGCTTCATGTTTTCTCTACTTGCTTCCAAAGTACTGTCTCTTTTACTTTCTCTATCAAACATTCGGAAGAAATTGTTATATGAGCCAGTCATAATGTGCCTGAAATATACAAAACATTCTATCAGAAAACTGGAAGGTATCCTTTTAAAGTCTAGTTCCATCAAGACTCCTTGGCAGTCAACATTCTGTTCTTAGTGAACTATAATATTCAATATGCTTCATGTTCTCAAACAACAATCTACTCAATCCATCTATGCCTCTTTTACTCTTAATATTATCTTATATACTTCCAATTTTTCCTTGTCATACAAAAAGCCATGACCTACGTATCGACACAAACTCAAATCGTTGCTATAATACATGTGAATTTGGCCACAAGGTTAAAAGTTCCAGCAAGCATGCTGAAAATGATTCCTCTCAGCTTCACACTAATTCAAACAAAGTATGAATAAAGTCCTTGAAGATTTTTTAAATAGGAAATACAAGCAAATGACAGTCCCATGAATAAGATTATCCTCTACTTGGCTTAAAAGGATTTCCAGAAATCCAAGATACAACCGTTTAATTTTTAACTGCTAAGTGTTGAAACCATCTTGAACATTCTTGATCCACAACAATATTTTCAAACCAGCTCTTGCCATCCTAGGACAGAAGCTGAGATGAAAACAAAGTAAAGAAAAAAGAATAAATGGGATGAGCAAGTTCAAAGAAAGTTTGAACAAAAAAAATACCCCCCAAAAAGTAATAAAAAAAATTGGGATGCCATGGGGGTTGAACCTGTGTCTTCCCAGAATGACAAATGCGGGTGTTTATATAAAAGATCTGACACTGGTGACCATATAGGAAGTAATCAGTACTATTTTCACTTAGAGAAAACTCCATCTTAGTATCTCCATCCATTCAAGAGCAACAGCAATAACAAGATTTTCAAGATAGCTGTCATGGCACCCATTTGGGATGCAAAACTGGCATCATTTTCCTTAGGATCAATTAGACATTATATAAAGTCTTTTAGTGAAAATCCAATGTTGCTATGGCCATCCATTCAGGAAGAAACAATATTTTCAAGATGGCTGCCAAGGTAGCCATTAGAGTGACATCACTTCCACTTAGAATGAACTAAGCATCATGCATCACAGGAAGACTTCTGGTGAAATACCATGCCGATATGACTTTGTTCAGGAGCAGAAAACTTTCAAAATGGCTGCCATACTAGATGTCAGACTTGTACCATTTTCAGTTATGACAAATTAGACATATCTTTTTTCTGGTGGAAACCTGATCTCAACTTGACCTTCCATCCAGGTGGTATAGCAGCAACAAAACAATGATTTAAAATGACGTTACATTGGATGTCCGCAAATTGTTACTTCTGCTCCTGAATAAATGGTCATGTCTAGAGAATATTATCTCTAATTATTTCCAAATGGCTATATCAATACGGGTTTTCAAGCAATGGTCTTCTTATGATGCCTAGATAGTCCTAAATGAAAATAGTGCCAGTTGTACATCAAATATGGCTATTATGAAGACTCTTAAAAAATCTTCTTGTCACTACTCCCTTCTGAATGGATGATCAGTATCACCATCCATCCAGGAGCAGCAATAACCAGATTTTCAAGATGGCTGCTGTAGTTGTCAAATCGCCATCTTCATTCAAGACCAACTTGTCATCACAGGTCTTCTGGTCAAAACTCCACATCAATATGACTGTTCAAGTAGATCTGTGCCAAGATTTTCATGATATGATGGTCATATTGGATATTAGACTGATGTTTTTATTTATGACCAGATAAACATGACAAGTCTTTCCATGAAAACCCAACACCAACTTGTCCTTCCATTTAGAAGTGTTAACGTTAACATTTTCAAGACAACCATTTTGGCTGCCATACTGGATGCCAGATCAGCACCATTTTCATTTAGGACCAACTACCATAATGACAGCAAGTCTTGGGATACTTTAGGTCTTGGGACACTATTAAATATTTAAAAAACTAACTTTTTTAATGACCTATAAGGCTGGGACACAAAATTATAGCATTTTTTTCATGTACTACAAGTCTACGGACATCTTGGAACTTTTTTTCCCTAATGATTGCTCTGCACAATTTATTGAATTTAACATTTTCATGTTTAGAAAAAGACCTGTCGCTACGGGACTATCGGAAGGAAGGATTATTAGATGGAAATGTTATAAATTTTTCTAGTTTGAAAAATAAATAAAACAAATGTATCTAATTTTCCTTCTTTCTTATTTTTTCTAACTATTTCAAATATGTACAATTTTCCTCGGTGATGACAAGCATTGAGCATTAGCACAATGTTGTACTTGTATTAATGGTAATTTCTCAAGAATTTGCTGTAGTTTTCCCACCGTTAGTTTATGCATTACTGCATTAAATTTGTCAAGTCATCAGTAGTTTTCTTTCTCCTTGAAGTTTGAATACCCAACTCATTAAAATATTCGCAGTACGCAATTTTTTTTAACTCTAAGGTCAAACAAACAAATGCATCACAGAATGATTTGTTTCCATAATTGTTCAAAGTATGATATTCCACCCTGGTTTAAAAAATAAATGTCTATGCTAATTAAAAACTGACCAAAACCTTAACAGTTAACAAGAAAAAGGTAAAGTAGCTCTTATGTCTTAATTCCCATTAATATGGGCTCAAAATAAAATAAAAGCACTATACTCTATACAAACTAAAGATAGGTAACAAGTAGGAACAAGGGTCAGAAACTTATAACAACACGAAATGCATGTACTTTTAAGGTATGAGGCATAAATGATTGGCAGAGTCAACATTTTCCATATGAACAACAAAATAAAGACTTGCAAATAATTTTGGTATCTATCACTTGACATTTCTCACTTTAACCAAACTTGTAGGGAACAACATAGACAACTTGCTATCTTGTCATGTCCCACTCAACAGTTTGCATCACATGGATGAAAAGTATAATCTTTTTCCATCTGGATTGATGCATCTTTCATTCAGAATGCTAAATTTTGTGTTAATGCAACTAGTCGAGGAATCAGCTGAAATGTAAAGATCAAGCGAACAATTGATTTATTCAGCTGGAGATATCTTTTATACTTTTTTCACTGCCGGTCATTTTCACATCAGACCTGCCAACTCTGATGAGTCTGTCTCAGTAAGGCAGTTGATTTTTCTCCGTAAGATTGACCAGTTTTCAGTAAGGTGTAACAAAATATCAATAACTGCTACTGTAAAGCTGGAAAACGTAAATAAAAGTTCGATGCAGCGACGATAAACCTCATGTTCAACTGAAAAGTTTCCTAAGTATGCATAGACTTTATTTACCACTAGTACAGTTGCACAGACTTTAGTTCCAAACCCTATGCAACTCAATGGCTTGTTGCTATCTCTCAACTTGATATAATTCTTGGAAATTCTTTTTTCCATTTCACATGAGGACGGCGATCATATCTCCCACCACGAGACATACTCAAATTCGCACGTGATGTCCAATAAACGTAATTGTGTCCTTTACAGCTTTTATTCAAAAGAATCTGAATACTCCTTTTATTCTTCTGTGTTGATTATTAACACTTTTTTAGAAGCTTATTTTCCTTTTCATCTCAAACATGCATTGCATTCTGGACACCATTTTTTAAAAACATAATATAATCAACAGTCTGATCATGCAGACGCTTTGCATGAACAAATAGATGCAGTTTAAAGCATCTGGGGTGCTGCTGTAAAGTTAGTCTGGTTCCCTGACTAATTTTACTAATTCTAATATGAAACCCGGATCCATATCAAACACAGGTTAACCAATTATCCGGATTGTTCGGCAACAATCATTTTTCCATAGTTTTTGCTTGTATGCCGCAAGTCCATATTTTAAGGGTAATTTTCATAAGACTTACGGCAAAATCGTAAGGGTTGGCAGGTCTGTCACATGCTTGGTAGTGGACAAGTCGCTTGTATCCTGTGAAGCCAAATGGTTTTCTGAAACATCTGATGTCTACCATGTTGTTGAAACTTGAACTGTGCTTTACAAATGAAGGTTCCATTATTCAGAACCTTTTATGGACATATCAGAAAGATTTTGTTGGTAAAAAGATATCAGCTAAGAAAGACAACTGCTCGTTTATATTTAATCATGGAATATCAGAATTGAACACATGGTAATTAGATTTTTCTGTGCAATCTCTGAATTATTTTGATTAATCATCACATCATTAACCTGTGACAAAATATTAACACATTGGTAATAGACTAAACTGCAAATACCTCATAAAAAAACTCCAAGAAATATATTCCCTTACCTATCATCTCCACTCCAAGCACATTCAAACTTGTCAAATATACAGTCATTCTCATATAATGAACACAGTTTACTTCTCAAGTATTCATGCACTTGGTAAGTTTCTATTGGCTTGGTATCCATATTCAGGTCCCAGACTTTGACTGACAAATAATCTCGAGTCACCATATAGCGTCCATTATGGCTGAATTTCACATCAGATATACTAGAAATGATTTCCGAAAAAAAACTCCTATTAGTCGGATCTTCAGGTTCTTCAAACACTAGAAGAGAATATAGTAAATAATTAAAATCAATTTTATGTGGAAATCCCACCCACCCCCAAAACAAACAAAACTTTAAAAATGATCAAACAAGTTATCATGAACATTATATATCCATCCAGTGTTTAACACATTTCACACAGGATGTGATTCCAGCTGCATGTTCACTACATTCCATTTAGCACTTTGTTAAAGTGTGCATGTAGCAGTGTAACATGTTATTTTGTGTGGACTTTTTTGAACAAAGAAAGAAAATAAAGGAGAGTAAACAATGCTAGATCATTTAGTGACAGCAAGAGTTTTAATAAAAACAACCAAAACTGCCAAAAAATCAGATTTAACAATTGAGTTGTAATGTGCAGAGATCAACATGGTGGTCAGTACTGAAGTGATGTCACTGACTTGATTGCTGAAGTAGCTGAAAATAAAGACAATTTCGTGTGGAAAACTGACATTTTAGGCAGTAGGAATTGTTATTTTTTAATCATCAAAATGAAAATTTGATTTGAGGCTCAAATTTTAATGTGCAGAGATCAATATTGCAACAGCACTTTAGTGCAAGTGATGGCAGTGATCTGGATGCACAATTTGATCAAATGAACAGATGTTCATTGATTAGCAAAAAATTTTATTTAAAAACTTGAATTGTAATGAACAGAGATCAAAATGGCAGACATTACCAAGTTGCAAGTGATGGTAGTGATGTGAATGCCAACTCTGATGATAAGATAAACTATTAAGATGGGGAATTGTTCATTTAAACAGTGGGCATAGTGATCCAACTGCATGGAAATGAATTAAGTGGATAAAAAGTAGTTAACTAGTATTTTCTACTCTGATATTGATGATGGTAAAGACCTGGATGGTTTCAAGCTAACTAAACATTAGAGAATTATACCAAGGTTGGATGGACAGTGATTCAGCACTTTTGGATCAAGCTTCATCATACTATTATTTGATCTGAAATGGGTTTAAGATTCTGGGCAACATTTTGTTTAAATAAATAAATGTTTTCATGGAACAGGCACACCCAACCTCCACAAACAAAGTAGCTGCCAATTAGTTTTCCAATTACGAATTAATTTATAAGCCGTTTACACATGGGTGTTTAATGTCCCTCATCCACAAATGTCTTTGGCGACCAAAACAAGGATATTGGAGACAAAAGTCCCAATGAATTAATTTACAAGTTTGTTTTCACATGGGTGGTTAATGTCCTTCATCCATATATGCCTTTGGTGACCAAAACAAAGGATATTGAAGACAAAGTTAAATAATATGTCCCATGATCATCTTAATCAAATATGGAACTATCTTTTTACGTATTTCTTAATGATAAATTATGCAAAGCTACTTGCACTTTCCACATAGCTGCCAACTCCAAGGCACACAAATGCTGACGGCTTAGGACAAAAATACAGATTTTCAGGAACAATACTGATTTTTATAATTTTAATATTTTCATACATATTTACAACATCTGCTACCATCAGTAAAGTAGGACAGTAACTTGATTATTTAACGTCAAAGATGCACGTGTTACACTTTTGCACTTTCTGAACAGCCACCCTGTTCCATTCGGTGCCCATTCTGAAGGTACAAGAATGCAACAAACTCTCAGACACAGATTGTTTATATGAGCCTTTTCCACACCTTGTTTTTTTCAATCATTATCAATTTCAATGTACCATCTTTCATTGATGATCTGAATTCTGTGTGATCTTTTATTTACTGAACAGTTTTCGTTCTAGCACACGAGTAATCCTTTGCAATTTTACTCTCTGGAAAAAAGAGTCTGACATCACCAAAACACTAGTAACTGAAAGAGGAAGGTTCATTTCTAGAAGAAATTTAATCAACCAAACTTCTAATCGAATTACATCAAGGTTCTCTCTGGTATTTATAAACATTGTTAACTTCAGGCTGAGTTGTTGATGACGAAGCAGCAAGCTGATGTTTATTACTTCTTCCATACTGTTTTATGTCATGGGCACCTCCATGCCCAATAGTGAAATCAAAATTACACTTGGTTTCATGATGGCATGATTGTCCATCATTGTTTTCTTTTCTCTGTTGGAGAAAATTCTGAATCTTCTGATTTCCTTCTCAACACAACTTGAAGCTGAATATTACCAAGACGAGATACAGTGATAGCAGCAACTGCTTTATACAATCAAATATGGTGGTTAAAGATTTGGAATGATACCGTATTTACGGCACGTTTTCGGACGGCAACAAATAATTACTTTTTTTGTCGTCCAAATACATATTAAATTCTTTAATTAGGTGTCTGAAAACAGAGGAAGATAAATTTTTGGCGCACCCCCCCCCATCCGTAATGAAGTTACCGTTAGCTCACACGACGACATGCTGCCATGAAGTAAAACAAGTATTTTGTCTAACACCATGGAAAGGATAATGAATGAAAAAACTGGAATTACTTGCCTATTTTGTCCATTTGATACATGTCCATCCACCAGAAAACGCAATCATACATGTATTAGAGCCACGACTGTGTGCGTATTTTCCAAAAGAATCGCCATATTAGTAATCTTGCAATCCAGTTTAACCCTCTACTTATCAGTGATCAATAAAATCTACCTTACAAACATACGCAAGCTTTATGTCTGTGTAATTAAGATATTAATACAAACTAAAAAAAAAAAGATTTTGGAAATATAATTCTGAACATATGTACACAGAAACATTTCAGTATCAAGGGTAGAAATACCAGTACATGTATGATGGCTAATCTTAGAGCACCAAGGGTGAGAGACTCCATATGGGGTGAGTGTTGGATGCACGCCTAGAAGGGTAAAAATAAGTTGCAAAATACGAGTCGGCGTGATTAATATGTTGATATTTTTTTAAATAAAGGTGATCTATTTGTTGTGGTTCTCTCTTTTTTTTTCCCACCTAGCCGAGGGTAGCTTCAAAATGAGCAGAGCTTGCACACTCGAAACAATTGACTGCTCAAAGATTGTTTTGATGCATCTTGGAGATTTCAGGGTGTCTAGGTGACAATTGTTCCTACTATAATTTGTGGGATTTCTTTGACAGGTGTGTTCGGAAATAAAAGGCAGCCATCTGGATTTCGTTAAAAGATCACACAATGTACCGAACATGTTGAAACCACAATCAATGTTTATCGTCTACAAAGAGGTTTATTACCTGTAGAACAATAACTACATTTAAACCCATGGTACATAATGCCTCGGGGATAAGGGGTTTGTTTTGTTGCACAATGCCAATGAATTTACTAATCCATACTGACTCTCTGATGTATTGTTTAATGATATAAAGCAGGGGTCATGGTTTCTAATCAAAGCCATAACTGTCACACCTGCGTGAAGTGGTTTTGTGTGTAACGATGTCTACACTGACAACCAATCGTATTTTTGTTAGCCACACATACATACTTACATACAATTTAAAATTTTAAATTATATTAGTGCATGGAAGTTCATGATCACATTAAATAATTGGTGACCAAATGAAGCGAACTTTGTATCAGTTAAATTAACAGCAAACAAGCTGTGAATTTTACTTTAAAACAACGTAGCGATCTTCTTAGATTGTGTCCGAAAACATAAATTGTAGAAAAAATTAGTGAAGCAACGTCCAAAACTAACAAGGCATTTAAATATTATATTTGCCCCCAAAAAACGGTGTCCGAAAACAAATCATGTCAGAAAACATACTGTAAATACGGTAGTCTCAATTTCAAAGGAACCAATCATATTTTAGAACTCTATATCCTATATACATGCGATACATTTACTCTCAAAATGGAACCGGGTGTCTGATCTAAACAGAAAATCGCAATGAAATTTATTATTTCAATTTTCAAATTAAAAAACCGATTTTTAATAAGAAAAATGTAAACCTGTATTCAGTTCCAAAATACAGGACAAATAAATGAAAAGTGGGTCACTTGGCAGCTATGTGTTATGTATTCAGCTTATCCCTAATATATTACAAGTTAAATGATGCGGTGGAGGTGGGAAGAAGCATCAAAAAGAAATTCCACTTAACACTCAAACCAAACCGACATAAAAAAAACTGGAGGCTATTTTTAATGAACATCAAATACAATTGACCATTTCACAACTAAATTTGCATAATAGTAGGCATTTCAACTTAATTTGCAAATGATATGATGGATATAGAGTAGAACTTCGATTATCCAGCACCCGATTAACCATCAGTCTCTGTTAACTGTCAGGGCATTGTACGTCAAAATATTAAAAACAGGTACATGTACATATGTAGATATCATGATTTTTTGATGACCCGATCTATTGTTTAATACTTTTAATGTACATATTCTATTATCCGTCTATTCTCATATCCGTCATGGTCTTGGTCCCGCACCCTGATGGATAATCGAAGTTCTACTGTACTGGAGAAATTAACTGCTAACTGCAACATGGGAAAAAGTGTTTTCACACATCTGCACGTATCAACTGGCCAACCCTTTCTACCTGTGTTTATTATTGTTTTTAACTGTCCAAAATTTGTTCATGCGACTTTTAGTTTTGATTTCCAAAGATTCAGTGCCAATGGGTGATTATGGGCATAAATTTAGTAATCTTTGTCTAATTCCTAACCCATTCTAGAACACACCTGAATCCATGTTCTTTGGCGACAAAATGTTTTATTTGTTTTCAGGTCATCTTAAGAAGGACAATTGGGTTAAACTGTAACAAATTAGTAATTAAAATGCTAAACTGTATTTGCTTCACATTCGAGAACAGTTTGCTGTTTTTGTCATGTGGATTAAAAACATGTACAGTACCAAATATATTGCATCTGCATCAAATGAAAGGTAGGTCCACAGTAAAAACTAAATACGTGTCTAGTTCCTGAAAAAATGTTTAGCATGGACATGTGTGTATGTGATTTAGATTTTTAACGTAGCTTTAACAATTTTTCAGTCATATCACTACGATGTCTACAGTGTGACAGTTTATAGTGATTTCTAGCACTGGGGGATCATGCCGCAGACATGTAGCATGATGTCCCACCCAATCAAATTATCCTGACACCAGGCCGACCAGTCCTAACACTAACCTCTTAATGCTAGCATCAAGCAAGGCAGCTGTTTGTACCATTTTTTAAAGTTTTTGGTACGACTCGGCCAGGGTTCAAACCCGCGACCTCCCACATCCGAGGCAGACGCTCTAACCACCAGGCCACCGGAGCAGTTGACCTGTACATGGACATGTGTATTTGGGTTGCAAGTACTAAACAGGCTGGACTAGCAGAAGATGAATATTGGAAAGTGCTGTGTATCATTTCATCGGGAACACATTAAGGAATCAACAACAGCAAGCTGAATCTTTTCTGCAAAGTAAACATCTAACAAATATAAATGAAAATCACTCTATGTGTATCAATCAAGAAAATTTTTCGACTTTGACAATGTTCTTATCATGGTTGTACCAAGCCATGAGGTATGTACTACGGACTTCATTACCATTCAAATTTGTTCTAAAAATAATTTTCTCTGAGTCAAGGTGGAATGTAATTTACTAATCTGGTCACCCCCACCCACACCCCAAAAATCAACATGTTTGAAAGTCACCTAGTGAAGACTTTTAATTGCAAATAATGTAAATGGATTTCAGTCATTGCTATGTTAAAATATGAATCCACTGGCAAAAGGTAGATTAATCTGCCAATCAGATCCAATAAAATGCAAGTCAAAGTCTCATCTAAAAAGGGCACATCATAGGTAAAGGGATCACAACCAGAAACAAAGCAAGTTCAGCACTTTGCAAAATGTGTGCCAATTATTTTGACACCATATTATGGTTGCATACTGTTTCATTTGTGACATTTATGCACCATCCATACTTTGCACCTCTGGTGCAAACCCCCCCCCCCGCCTAATTTGAACATTGAGACCCCATCCCACATTTCGAAACCTTTACTAGCAGTCATCTCTTGTCTCCCTTAAAATCGTGTGACTGTACAGCACATTATTAACAATTTTACTTTAAAAGGGGGGGGGGGCCAAAAGATGAATTTACATCTCGAGCTGAAGTTGAATATGGGTAAAAGTCAATTGTTTACATCCATTATTGATGAATTTTCTTCCATTTCTAGGGAAGAAACTGTATTGTCTGATGGTAACGGGGCTGGATACTCTCTAGGAAGATAACCAGCACGAAGCCCCCAGATTTCTTTCCCTACCGCTATCTTGTACACATGGACACCTCAGTCACAGTATACAAATGTCCAGGTAGGATGCAGCCCAACAAATTTCAGACTTATCATTTAGAATAAAATAATACTGGTACCACAGCTTTGCAACTAAACTAAAACTTCTTGAGTAACAAATTAAATTATTCATGGACATGTGTTTGAGATAATCAAAACACTGAGCAAATACAGTTTGCCACAATTCAGCATTACTACATGCAGTTGTTCCTTTCAATCTTCATTAGCCATTGAAAACGTACTTGAAAATTTAGTGGCCATTCAAAAATTCAAGATACCAAGGCCCAACAAGTTTTATGACATAGAAACTGAAAACAGAAATCAACAGAAGGAACTAATGATTAACCAGTTTTATTATCAATGGGTGTGTCCCAGATGTCTTTGCTTGCTTAAATGTGCTCTTCAGACTTTAAATATAAAAGGTGTCAAGAAAATGCATTAAAAAATGGGTATTGTGAGGCCAGGACTCCTCTAAATGATGTGGAATGCTGAAACAGAATTCTTTCAAGGGCTCAAGCAGAATTAATATCCCACCAGATTCCATGACACTGGTATATGCCAGTTTTTACCTGTGCTGAAAAAAAATGAACCTCTTGTTATTCGTGTATTGACAAAATGTAAAATGTAGTTTAGGTCTTGAAATGTAACAGTCTCAACATTAAAGTCTCTCAGAGCTGATCAATTCTTTTCACGAATTTGTAGTCCTATATCCTCACAGACTTTTATTAGTGTCAGACAACAGCAACACTGCACCTGAAGAACAGTCAGCTCATCTCTGATGGATTCAGGTGGCATAACACACGTGGTACAATTCTGCCTTCCTAGTCTGTTAAAATAGACTTCTTACATTTAGTAGTGGAGCTCCAATGGCTATAAAATTAATGAAACGTAGTACTGGATTGCTGCTGCGCTTATCAAGGGAGGAAGTCTAGAAACCAGTGACAAAATACATGCATCATTATAGTCCTCCATAAAAATATAAAAATTCTTTTAAAAATGTGGAGGGGCTGGGTGTCCTCCCACATTGGGGTCTCAAGGGGAGGCACCCCTGATTTGGGGGTCCAGGGTGGACAAACATGCACCATACATTCATACAAAACTGGTCATGACAGACCTTATTATCATAATATACTGAAAAGTTGTTCCTTCATTCAAAACAAAAAAAAGAATCCTTTGAAAAAATTTCAAACTTTCAACAATACTTTCAAGAATTTCACAATATTCATTCTCTTATCTTGTTCTTCAGTAATATTAGTGCTAAAATTATTTTATGTGTATGTCCATGTTCATACAGTAATTAACCAAAATAATTTGTAAAATTTTTGTAGCAAATATTAATATTCCACTTTCCTCTTTTCAGAAAAAAACTGTAAAATAAAACACCCAAATACCTTAACTATATACAAATAACCACAGCATTCTTTACACAATACTTGTATCTTGTTATCTGGATTGTAATAATTTGAAAATATTGCAGGTAAATTAAATATTACTCGCTTCAAAGTGAAGTGTCTGTCAATGTTGTTTACTGTGGGTGTCAATTAGCCAGTATATTGCTTCCATTTTTGTTCCAGTCCAAACAATCTGTATTGTTAATATATTTTGTGTTTTTCAGCATAAACACTATGTTAGATGCAATAAAGTTTTGATTCTATTTATATTTTCATTTTCCACAAGCTGGAGCTAATTCCCAATTGATATTTCCCCAAGTTATCTGCTCTTGGCTTGTAAAGGCAGCACTGACTTTGTTTTCAAGTTGACAATCCATTTAATTGAGCTACAAATTTGATTTTATTTCTGTACCAGGTAAGGTCATACAACTCTCTGCGCATGCCTGACCTTAACCATTTGATCAAACAGCTCATTTGATACCTGTAAAAGACAGGGTCATTTTACTCAAAATAACCATACAAACGATACATTTCTACCACAGGGGCTGGTAATTATGTTCCAGAATGACATCACACATAACTGCAAACCAAGATTTAATAGAGTAAAAGCAGTTTGGAAATTTTTTACAATAAATCATTAATTCTAAGGATAAAATTTCAGGAATTTGGTTTGGGCAAATTTTACATGAAAAACCAATTTGTAATCCAGACAATATTCACAAATGCACAAAAATGTACATTTTTGAAAATTTTCTCCAAAACTGAACTCTAATGTCACAAGACGTCAGCCAGCCAACATTTTTCAGCAGCAAATGTGATTATTTACTCCCAATTTGATCACTAGCATGCTTTCAACATTAGAACAATTTCTTGCAACCATACCATTAACTTTTTTCTATAAAAGGCAGACTGATGCTTAAGTTTGTGTGCTTATTGAAACAAGTCTGAAAATAACATTTATGTATTTTTTGTTTCTTTCCCTTCCATTCTTGTACACTGACATTATGATGACTGTTCATATTTTGACCAAACTTTTTTTTGTAAGCTGCTGATATTTTACATTATCTGGTTCCAGGTTTAAAGTAAAATGCAAACCCAGAATAGATATGCCATTTGATCCCGTGCATGTTAACTCAAATACAATCATCTGATACCACAATTAAATTCAATATTATCTTCCATATCTATTATACATGATAAATTTCATTTGTTACACTACTTACATTTAGCACTTTTGTCACAGAGTGCCTGTGCTCTCATATCACAGAGTCGCAATGTCCCTTTGCTACTACTGTAAACAAAGAGACTACATTCGGTGGGATGGAACTCTGCAGCTGTTATCACCTCTGTCAGTTCTTCCATGTTGGCGGGCTTGATGTCCACAATGTCTGATTATTATTAAGGAAATATTCCCATACAATTTAAAAGTAAATTATGCACTAATAAGTACAAAGTTCCACAGCTGACCACACCTTGATTTATTGTCCAATATCCTGCCCCAATATCTTGAATAAAATGAACCGTTCCCTTCCTGTCCACATGTGTATGCATGAATAGGGCCATGAAAAAACATTTATGCTAGAAGTTTCCAACACAGTGATTTTAAAATGGAGACAGTTATAAATATTCTCTACTGTCCAAGAATTCTTATCCACTGAATGGAAAAGTAGTTGGAAAGTGCAACAAACAAAAATGGTCATAAGCATGGATACAACCCAGCCTGTGGTAGATTCCAAGTTAAAAATGTTCAAATTACAAACATCTGGCAAATACAACATTTCGACCTCAATCATTTTATTCCAAGATGGTGCCAATCAAATCTACCAATAACCTATGCCCTTTTCTGTCTGGCAAAAATCTTAAGAAAAATAATCTCATCTCAATTTTATCTAACAATTATCAATTTTATAACATGATCTGGACCAATTACTTATGTCAACAGAGCTTTCGATAAGCAGCACATCTGCACATTTGTGTAAAGAAATTAGGAATTACATGAAATAATTTTAAGCTTTTAGTACAAAGTGGTCAACCTATTGTTTATGCACATGTTTGTAATTGCCATACTCATTAAATATAAACTGTTTTAGGTTCTAAACTTCAGCTGTTCCATGCATGTTTAAAATAACTGATAAATACGAAAACACTCAAACAGGGTCATATAATTAAATGTATTGGTCACTAAGGGTTTATTTCATTTAAATACAGATGGTACCCTGGGAAGACGTTTTAAAAAAATACATGCCAGGGTACTCAGATTACTTGTCAAGTTCATATGAGAATATGCAGAATTCTAAACTCATTTATGGGTGAATACTCCACATTAAAAGTGCCTTCTCCGAGTCACTAGTACATTTTACTGTAACCACCCTAAACCATTTGATGTATTCAGCAAGGCACAATCAACATCTTGAATATTTATGGAAAACAAATAAAACACCGGTTTACCAAATATTACAAAGAAGTTTTGGAATTGCTGTGAAAAAAAAAAATTTTGTATTCAAGAAAACAATATGGACATACAGAAGGAACTGGTTCACAAGACTGTCAAAATTATGGAACAAAGTTCTGGAAACGACCACTTCTCACCACTCACCATGTCCAGATAAATATCACTTTTATATAAAGTCCACATTTTTTCAAGACACTGATAAAACTTGCTAAAATCATCCAAAACTTCAGGTCACTTTCAATTAACTGATAACTTGTCACATAGCCTGAATGGCCATCACAATGTTAGAGTAAAGGCCATTATTTCTTTCCCTGGGGAAGAGCTTATAAATATGGCAGTTTTCTATGTATTGGAAAAATCATCAATTGCAGATATTAAAGTGAAAAACTATCCCTTACAAGAGTGCTAACAAGTAAACATTGGTAAAACTCTTCATTTTCTATTTCGCAAAACTGGTTTGTCAGAATCAGTTTCCATTAGGAATCGGTCTCGGTGAGGCATCAAAATGGGGCATTTATAAAAAAAACAAAAAGTAGAAATGGAAACATAAAGCCTTAATTGGGTAAAGGAATATCTTAATATTCCTCAGCACAAGTATTAGGACTGGGAATTTTAAAAGGAACTGGGGATACCAAAAGTCAATGAACGTCAATCAACTGTTTTCCACTGATCAGGCATAAATTTCACTCCTTACTGACACCGGAGAGAAGACTGTCTTAAGGGCAAGGTTCTTGCTGTAAGCTTCACTTGGGTTCAAAAATTGGTTTAAATAATGACCACAGAACAAAACAAGAAGGTTCCACAAATATTCACAAAGCAAGACACTGGTCTCTAAAGTAAATTGTACCAGATTAGTTCTAATAGATGGAGTCTGACAACTTTGGCATGTCACTTGGGGCCCCAGACTGTCATGTTGGAGGGTTCGTCTATGATACAACAGTAGAGATGCTGCCAGAATTTTAACTAACTGGGGGGAGGGGGAAATTCTCCCCATTGTAAACAAAATAAAAGGGGGGGGGGGTTTAGGAAAAAATGGGAGGATGAAAAGGCCATAGTTCAGTATTTACCTAACAGTTCAATATCCATGTTTCTTCCAGCGTCACTATTAGAGCTCAATTGAAACCAAAATCTTCAAATCTGTCATCTCTGGATGTATAAGCTCTGACCTGTTGATTTTTCTGAGCATAATCTGTTCCTTGCTTGTGTATGAATATTGCTCTGTGCTAAGAATAATCCTCTGACAGTCTTCGGTCTGAAGTGGCACATACATAGCTAGCTTAGCCAGTCTGAAGAAGTTGGGAAACTGTTCATTATGGTCGTCATTCACAATTTTCCACAACTGACAGGTATTATCATTTCAATACTTCCACTCCTGCTAATCTTTTCCATAATGCTGCATTAGGGTTTCAAGTCAATCAATGCCAAAGTTTGCTTGTTCTCACTGAGGTATTTTGATCAGATAAATATTTGAACTTCTTAATGTCACTTTTTTATTCTTATTTATTCAATTTCTTGTAACCCTTATAGGGGTCTATTTTGAAGCACACAATCCTGCAGGGCTAAACTGCTTAAGAATGAAACAAAAATTGCACTCTACTATTACACTGTCTTTATTTTAATTGCGCCTGTTTAACATTTGCTTTACAAATACATAGCTGCCAATCCCCAAGTAAAAAAAATACTGATTGCTTATGGCAAAAATACTGATTTTCAGGACCAAATACCGATTTTTAAAATTTTAATGCAGATGCAACTACTTACAACATATACAACAATCAGTAAGGTAGGACATTATGCCTTACATAATTATTTAATGTCAAAGATGCATGTGTTGCACACTTGCACCTTCTGGACAGGCACCCTGTTCCATTCGGGTGCCCATTCAGAATGTGCAAGAGTGCAACACACTCAGACACAGGCTGTTTATAGAAGCCTTTTCTACTCCTTGTTTATTTTTTTCAATTATTATCAATAACATTGTACCAACTGTCATTGATAATCTCAATTCTGTGTGATTTTCTTACTGAACTGTTTTCATTTTAGCATACGAGTAATCCTTTGCGATTTTACCGTCTGGAAAAAGGGTGCAAAATAAATCGCCAGCAACACTAGTAACTGAAAGTGGAAGGTTAATTTCTAAAAGAAATTTAATAAACCGAATTTCGATCAAATCACATCAAGGTTCTCTCTGGTATTTATATACATCCAAGTTCAGGCTGAGTTGTGTATGATGAAGCAGCAAGCTGATGTTTATTAGCTTTTTCATGCTCTTGTATTTCATGTGTGCCTCTATGCCCAATAGCGAAATCACATTACACAATTTCCAAAACGTAAAGTCTTCTCCTTTACTAAACGATTTCACAAATCTAAACAAGATGGCACAATTGTCCTTTCAGTTCTGTCTTCTTGTCTTTTCTGGTGAAAATTCTGAATATTCTGCTTTCCTATTCAACATGAATAGAAGTTGAATATTATGAAGATGATACACAGTGGTAGCGGTAACTGTTTACGAAATCCAATATGGCGGATAAAGACAGGCATGGTAGCCTCGATTTCGAATGAACCAATCATATTGTAGAATTATATTCCTATATACATGCGATACATTTCTATCAGAATGGAATCGAGTGCTGTTCTAAACAGAAAATTGCAAGGAATTTTTTTTTATTTTTTTTTTTTAATTAAAAAACGTATTTTTGGCACAAAAAAACGTACACCTGTATTCAGGTCCAAAATACGGGACAAATACGGAAAAAACGGAACAGTTGGCAGCTATGCAAATACCACAGAAAGGGAGGTTAACTGGCATGCCATAGATTTTTTTTAACCATCAATCATATATTTAACACCAATTTTGGGCTCAAAATCCCTAACTGTATCTCCATTAACACTTTCCCAGCTCCAATAATTGGATATACTTCACAACTTCCCAAACAAATGTCATTATCACCATCAACAGCCAGTATCTGCCACACAAAAATGAAATTTTTGTTGGAAGATGAAGCATGCTGGGATCACCCATTTTTGGAATTTCCAAGTAGCCCATATTTGAAACACACAGTTGTAAAACTTCCTCGATACAAGGCTTGAACAATGCCATAATCCTTGTTCCTGGGTCAAATGTGGCCATCAAATTTAGTTTAACAACCATTCATGTCAAGATGAAAAATCCAGATTTGTAAACAGTTGCATACCTGAAAAAAGACTGATGTCATGAAAAGCGTTACAATGCCTCTATTTGCGTGACCTGTGGATGAACGGCTATATCAATATGGTGCACAGAGAACTTTTTCATGTACACAACCTTAAACTAATTTGTGGGACTTCCACCTCATTACTGCTTTCCAAATGCATGAATTTGAAACTTCATCCAGAAATACAATTATCATATTCGACTGGAAACTAGCACCAGGAAGTAAACAACATAATTGCAATGCAACAGGAGCAGTTAATTACTGCTATTAAAATATTTTTAATCCATTAAAACATGGATACATCTAATATTCAAATTACCTAATCTACTGCCAGATTATAAGCAGCAGCTGAAATAAATATGTTTTTATCCATTAAAAATTACCAGCATGATATAGGAAGCAACTGGTATACCTAATGAAAAAAAAATGTCATTCATTCACATGCCATTGCAAGTAGTGAATGGGGAAGGAAAAAGTAATTTTTTGAAAATGCTGAACTGACTAAACAAATGGCACTTTTATTATGTGTAAGAGTAAAAAAGAAATTTGATGCAGGGCAAGAAAAATATTTCGAGACACTTGCAGCACAGACAAGCAGCCAACTGAAATTTTATTTGAATCCTGAACCCATTTTTTTACAACTCACAAGTTTTTTTGTAACAAACACAAGACTGTCTATGCAATTGTCGAAGTTGAAACATTTTATTATGATTTTGAATATTTTAGCAACTTTTTATGGATCAAGAATGAAGCACATTAAAACATTTTAGCTGAAAAAAAGCTGGTTCATAAGCTAGGCATGCTCATAGTAAATTGCACTGGTTTTTCAATTTGTCCCAGGTGGGCATGCAATGGATTTTGGACAGATAAGTTACGTGACATTCCAATTATCAAGGTTTGTGTCTTATTAAAGGACACAAGTACAAAAGAAACATGCCAATAAGGATACTGAAGCTCTGGTCAGTAACTTCTAAATGCCACAGATTTATGCGAAGGTCGTCTGCAGACAGGAAAGTTTCCTGGTCACTGTTAACTGATATGGAATTTATATGATAAGTATGGGCATTGGCAAATATTCTGCGTGGACTAGCCTCAACCATAAGCTCCATAGGTTTGAATACTGGGACTCGTAACGTTGTGACTGTAGACGGATCCCTTAAAATACCAGTTTCATCTTTCAGATTATAACCGTCAGGCCGTTTGTCACGTTCTGTAACTTTCCACAATTTTACAGTTTTATCTGGAAAAAAATGGGAGAAAAGTGATAACATGAATGCATTACAATGAAGTAGATATATCTGGGGCAGGTATCAACTCAGTTTTACTTCAATACAATCATATTGCTTTATTGTTTTTAAATATACTATGCACTTTCTTCACAACAAACAAACCTTAAGATTCTTGAAACGTCCCAAGCAAAAAATATTTTTAAAATGTCTATGAGCATCATTTGCTTCCAAGTCAACTAATGGAAAAAAGGATATTTTAAATTACAAAATCAGTAAATGATTGAAATTTGGATTTTGAAATGTATTCAAATTTTGAAATGTCTGTTAACTCAAGAAACAGTCTTCCTATGTGAGTAAAATACAGTATTTTAAATCTGCAGTGTAACAACTGCTCGTCTTGAGGATTTTAAATAAAAAAGCTCTGTAAGATTTTCTTAGCTGCCAAACCCAATGTAAAGAAATACTGGCTGCTATAACAAAAATAGTGATTTTCAAGAACAAATACTGATTTTTAAAACTAATACATACGTAACCAGTTACTACAGCTACAACCATATGTAAAGTAGGACAATAACCTGCTTAATTATTTATTGTCAAAGATGCATGTGTTGCCCTCTTGCATCTAGTAAACGGGCACCCTGTTCCATTTGGGTGCTAATTCAGAAGGTGCAAGAGTGCAACATACTTGCTCTCAGACATAGGCTGTTTATCAAAGCCTTTTCTCCACCTTGTTTTTAAAAAATTATTGACTCTAATGTAACATCTTTCACTGATGACCTGAATTGTGTGCAATTGTTTTATTGAAATGTTTTTGTTCCAATTCTTTGCGATTTTACTGTCTGGAGAAAGTGTGCAAAATAAATGGCCAGCACACGAGCAACTGAAAGAGAAAGGTTCATTTCTAAAAGAAATTTAGTAAAACTTCTGATCAAATTACATCAAGGTTTTCTCTGGTAATGATAAACATTGTTTTGGCTATGTTGTTGATGATGAAGCAGCAAATGATAGTTATTAGCCTTTCAATAAAGTTTTTTGTTGTGAGTGTCTCCATGCCCAACAGCAAAATCACAATTAAACAATATGCAAAATGCCAAGTTTTCCTCTTTACTAGATGGTTTCACAAATCATGATGGCATAATTGTCCTTCCAATTCTGTTTTCTTTTCTTTGCTGAGAAAATTCTGAATATTCTGCATTCTTTTTCAACATGACTAGAAGTTGAACATTACGAAGATGAGATACAGTGATAGCTGCAACTGCTTTGTGCAATCTAATATGGTGGTTAAAGACTGGGATGGTAGCCTCGACTTCGAACAAACCAATTATATTTCAGACTTCTATATCCCTATATACATGAAATCCATTTAATCTCAGAATGTAAATGGGTGCCCATTCTAAACAGAAAATTGCAAGGAAAATTGTTATATTTTTTAAATTTAAAAAACCCCACATATTTTTAACAAGAAAAAGGTACACCCATATTCAGAGCCAAAATACAGGGCAAACGGGACACTTGGCAGCTATGGATTTTGAAAATTATCCTTTCAAAAGTAAGACACAACTATGCCTACTAGCTTAGAATGCCATATGTCAAACTTTTTTTCTTTGACAAACCAAACCCACATGAAGTAGAATACAACTTGTGTCTTTATTAATCAAATTCATGAAAAATAATAAAGTTACAACAATATAAATTTATAGAAATTGGTGCCTAGTGTGTACAAGATTATGCAGCTACTTACAACACAGAAGCGATAGTATTGCTCAATGGTTCATGGGTTTCAGCAAGGATAAATATTTAACATGTGGCAGAAAGTTAATCCTAGTCAACAGTCTTAAGTATTGAGACACAAAAAGTCTTGATTATAAAAAAAAAAGATTTCAAAGCTGAAAAGTTTGAAACAAAGACAGACAGGTCTTGGAAACAGGGATTCTCATCACACCTACAGCTCCATTCAATTAAAATCAATATCTTGAACAAAACAGAGATCTAACAAGCTATATGAGGTCATGTTGAACTTTTGCTTCACCAATCAAAACAGAACTAGTAGTGATACGTGCACTGCAGAGAATCCAGCCGTAGAAAATTCGTTCAGCCAGGCCTTAAACGAAACTTCTAGAGGAAAACCAGAAGTGAGAAAATTGCAGAATGCTGGAAATCCAACACATCTAATCAACAAAACGGCACATGATAACTCTGGCTGAATATTCTTTAGTTAAGTTATTCTGTGGTAAGCAAAGTTAGGAGATCAGGCCATCGGGGGCACATCTCTTCTAAATGATATGCAGAAACTTAAAAGGAAGCTCAATTACGGTCTCATCTAAATAAAGCTACCTGCCAAAGGTTGAAATCCTGGGAAGCTTACTAATGATATGATGTGCAAACCAGTGTTAGATGACAAAAGTCCATGCCAAATCTGGCTGAAATCCAACAAATCTTAGTGAAGATATCTTGCAGATTTCTATGTCAGAAAGACAAGCTGGGACATAACTCTTGTAAAACAAACGAAAAAGCACAAAGGGCATGTGCAAGTCTATTGAACAATGTTCATAGCAACAGCAAAAGAATATGATGACTGTTTCTAAATCTATGCCAGTTACAAGCAACATATCCAACATGAATAAGTTTGCTGTCAAGCGCCCAAACTCCATTCAAAATGAAATTCAGTCAAAAATACCACGAAAATCGCATCATGAATTGTTATACAATTTCACACCAAATTATATCAGAATATGTTTAATGGTTCTTGAGCTATGCTGCAACCAAGTATCTTTGGTTTCAGAGATGCAATAGTGATAAAACAAAGCAATAACTATTAAATTTGAACCTGAAAAGATGAAACCTTTGTAATATAATGCTCATCTACATGTACTAGGTAAGTCAACTATGAAATGGCATGTGTAAGAATGTAGAGCCTGGCTGGTTATAATGAACATCCGATGTGAAGATGTGAGGTCAATTGTCAATATCACGACATTATTCAAAACAGAGTTAATGAAACAAAACCCAAAATCTGCCCATCCAAAAGCTATGAGACAGAGCTAAGATCATGTATAGACCAAAATGAACCAGAACTTTGCTAACTCCTCAAAGATCTGCTGTAGCTGCTGTAGTAACCACACATATTTTTGATTAGAAAAAGGACAACTCCATCAAGACTAGACCTGAAAAGACAAAAACTTTCAAAAGGAAAATCTACATGCAATATATGTACCAAATGGCAAGCAATCATATTCAAATGCTTCAGAGCTGTGCTGGTTAAAAAAAAGTGTTACAAAATGGATGGTGGATGGAAAAAGTGATCACTATAGGTCTCCTGCATCTCAATGACGGAAACTAATTACAGCTTCTAACAATGGATCATTATTAACAGTAAATCAACCTAAAATGAAATGCAATGCCTTATTTAAAAAAAGAAAAGGGCTGGAAATTCTCAAGGTCACCAGAAAAGTCATTTTTATCAGTACATGCCAGATTGTAGTCATAAATGGACAATACCTGCAAAAACTTGAGACGAATTTCAAACACTCATGTACATAAAGCCCATACCATTTGTGGAGAGTAGAAAATTGGCTGGATTGGTTCTCTTTAACCATCGAATCTTGTTGATTTTTTCCTCAATCTCCAAGCTCTTCAAGTAGTCAAACTCTGGCTCATGGCTTTGAAAGGTGCTGTACACATTGTACTCCCCACGACCAGCATGCCCTGCTCCATGTGGATTCTAAAATCAATACTGTTGCTCAGTTCTTCATATCAAAATACAACATAAAAATGAAGCTTCAAAAACCAAAATTTAAACTAATGTTAAAAGCGTGCTCTTTGTAGCTCAAATGAATATGTTTCTAGGTGGAGTTAGTGGGCTTGACTTATTTTGAGATGTTTCATCTTGTTCTGCAGAGTGGTTAGTAATCCAGGCAATACTGCTATTCATGTTAACTTCTTTTTTTTGGGGGCACCAGACAGATGCCCCCCCCTATTTCCAAAAAAAAATAAAAGGTTTTTATGTGTTTGTGTTCCCCCTCAGAGGTGTTGTATGTGTTTTCATGTTAACTTCAAGCATCAGATTTACAAACTTGATCTTGACGCAACTCAGCTGGATAATTGCATCATTTGTTATAAATTTTAAATCAGCTACCACATATACTGATTGACATCTGCTCGACAATAGTCTAGACCTTGACGACCAATAATAATGCATCAATGGAAGATATACATAAACCGGGCGGAGCTAACAGTTCACTGAAGTCAGGATTCAACTGACTTAGGTTGGTTTCGAGTTCACATTTGAAGTTTATGACAGAGGAAGAGGAAACAATTATGACATGGATTGCCTTTTGATCTGATAGCAGCAATGCTATGTTTGGACATCAAATTATATTACGGTGGCTCGCAAATCCAGTGGTCAACAGAAGAGGACCAACTTCAATAGTTTTATTGGCAAGTTCCTTCATTTAGCTGGATGATTAAAAGTTCGCAATCATTTATGACTTCACTGGATTCATTTCTGATAAATTATCAGCATTTGTTTGATTGCACTTCAAATTATAATCAGTTAGACAAAAAGTGAATATATGGCTTCTCGCTAAGCCAGTTTTCAGCATGGGATTGTGTTTTATTGGTGATTAATTTGCATAAATCCGCAAATGTTTAGAACCTCAAATTTTTAATTAATGGATCATTCAGAAAAAATTGAATGGACATAACACTCAGAGCACACATCTGAACATTAAAATCACAATGGCACAAAGAAGGATATTTTCTTTTTTGTCTCTGAAACGACCTGGCAGTGATGAATATTCTGATCCTGAGACTCCAAAGAAGCAGAAAGATAGTGTCAGCTCTGAGGTGGTGGTGAGCCAATCTCTGAAATTTGTTACAAAATTTAAGAAGTGGAAAAGTGAACTGACAATTCTGCAATGTACATCTTTGATATCTGAATAATATGTAACCTTCGTAGTTGTATGGGTATATTTTTGCATATAAAATGATTTCAGCAGTTGATAACAGAACGTGTTGAGAAGTTGAAAATATAGTAAAGTATAAAATAATCCTGTCCGTTTCATATATAAAAAATACAGGGACATATAGTTACAAAGAGAAACACTTTTACAAAAATGAGATTGATTATTTCTTACAAATTACGGTACAAGTATTTCTCAATTATGCAGCAGGAGACAATAAATCTTAAACATCACTTGTTTCCACCAATGACGAGGAATCACAGCTATGGGCTCATGACAGTCCAAAAGATTCGACTCTTGAGATTTTTGTTTTGACTCTCGAGATTTTCATTTTGATTCCTGCGATTTTGGGGTCAAGGGTCAATTGACTCTTCAGTTTGGAAATCTATTGAGAACCTGAGTCCATGAAATCTATTAAAGTCTGCAAGTGAACACGTGTCAAATGTGCAGCAATATCTGAGTTCAAATAACCACCCTACGTTACTTGGCACTAAGGTCAAACACTCACTGAAAGATGCAGAACTCCACTTAGCATCGATAAGTACATTTATTAAATCTGCAGCTCAATCAAAAGGATTGTCAACTTGAAAACAGCGAGTGCTGCCTTTACATGCCAGGTGCTCATCAGGCCTCTTGTTCTAGCAGATAACTTGGGAAATATCACTTGGGAATTAAATTTAACTAATGGAAAATGAAATATAAATTAAATCAAAACTTGTATTGCATCACTGTTTATATAGCAAAACACAAATATGAATACAAATACAGGATGCCAGGACTTGCATCTAAATATATGCAATATTCTTGCTAGTAAACACCCATGGCAAACAACACTGATGGAAATTCACTATTAGGTGTGTAGTATTCAATTTCTCTGTAATATTTTCAAATTATTAAAATCCATAGATAGCTGTAGATACAAGCACTGTATAATGAATACCATCATGAAATGGATGTAGACACAAAGTATATCATATATACGGAAATGGGAATAGTGGCATGAAAACGTAATAATATTTTAATTGACGGTAATTTTGTGAAGTGCAATTTTTCATACATGAAAAGTTAATTATTAATTTCAGTGTACAAAAAATTATATGTCAAATAAAATAATTATCATTTGGTGGTACTGACCGTTTATAAAAAATAAAGGGATCGTACCTGAACAAGTTCTATCGAACACACGCTACCCGACAACCTAATGGTACAAAAATACAAAGTAAACGTATATTTTCTGTCTCATTCTGCTCTCAAGTCAAGAATCTAATTACAATAAAGTAAAAGTACTCTAAAAGTACTCTAAAAGACTTTTGTTGTTATTAGTAAACAAGACAGAGAGAGAGAGAGAGAGAGAGAGAGGATTATGTCTCAGTGTGCAAGCTCGTCTGCATTTGGAGTATATGTAGCTGTTATATTGTATAATGTTGGCAAAATGATTAAGATGGTTTGAACATGTTTTAGTTTTGGGTATTATTTATTGGTAAATTGTACGCAACAATACGAGTCCACATTGTCAAAAAATTAAGTGCAACTTGTTTTTTTTACAGCAGCAATAATCTCATTATCAAACTGCAATAAAAAATAAAGAACTTGAAATCACATTTTAGTTAATGCACGTGAGCACGTGCGAGTGTGTGCAAGAGAGAGAGATGAAACAAAATTTTGTCAGTGTACAAGACCGCATTTATTCAGGGTGGTTTTTATTTGTAGCTTTTGCAAAGAGAAAAAAGACTATTGTCACTTACCTGACGAGTGTGATAATCCTCATGTATTATGACCTTTCTATATTCCATTATCAATAAACACTGCTAAATCAGCAAGTCATTCTTGTTTTAATTATGATGTACACTGTCACAACAACCACATAGCTATGCAGTGTTATTTACACAGTAATTAAACATGCTAAGTGCTTTGGTTATTCCAGTTGAAACCAGATTGAGGGCAAGAATCGGCAGAAAAGGTCAAATCAGCGAGGCTGCCAGTAGGGAAATGAGGCTCTCTTTAGGGAAATGAAAATCTGTCACTGTGTTATTGAAGCCGTTGTCCATAGAGCAGATGTTATAAGGGCAAGCGATCATTATGTATTACTTGTTATTCAAGCTTGCCAATAAAGATAAAAATGGGGTAGATCGTAGAATATATTTACAATAAAATGTTAATTATATCCAAGTTAAAACAGAACAAGCACTTAAAAGATAGTGTATGTATATATACGAATCGATTTAACAGAGTCTGTGACTTTAAAATTTATGATGGAAAATGACAAGGTTTTTATATTTTATGTTTGTATTACTATAATGAAACAATAAGAATAGTTGACCAATAGTCTGTGATCTTCACTTTAGCATGTACTGGGATGTAATTTTTGTTGGCTAAGAAAACATCAAAGGGCTTCCGAACTCGTTTTAAAATGCATGTGGTGTTTTGTTACGGTGACGACTTAATAAGAACTAATTAACGATAATATTTAAAGGTATGATCTGTGAAGTCCTTTGTCCATTTGTTAATAAACACCAGTAGATATTTTAATGACAATAAGGAAGCTTATGCACATGGGCACCTGCAAAATTTTTTGCAATGGGGGAGGGGGTTGGTCAGTCAGTCATGGCCAGGAGAGTTGGTATAGTAAGCAGTCTGAAACTAAAGCTAATATTTACTAAGTGTAAGGGTGCAAATTTCTGTCAATCTATGAAGAACACATTAAGTTGGACAGGTGAACGATTAATTAGATTTATGGGGACTGGCGCATGTTTAAATCGCCGTAATGCACTGATTGGCAAATGTCACTGTCATGGAAGCAGTGGTTCTTAATTAAGCCTTCGTTTATTTAACTGAAAAGGATAGGGGTTAACTTCCGATCTGTATGGAGAACTGTCAGTTTGAATTTTCCAGGGATCAGTATTTGGTAATTTGAGATTGTCAGACAGACTACATTTTTTAGCGCCTTAACTATAATTCAGATTGGTCATGCTGAATAAGGGGGCGTGATTCCACATCAAAAACTCTCAGTTTTAAATCTGCCTATCGCAACACTTTTAATCAGTCGACACCATTTTCTGCAAGAGAAAACAAAGGTAGAGGACTCCGGGTCGAATTTAGAAGAAATTCTCTCGTAATTAGGATCCAAGGGATTTTCTGTCTGGAAAAATCTACGAACTCAATTCTAGCTGTAAAAGCTTGAAGACACAAGGTATTTTGCGTCAGTCTCACGTAATTTCTTGATACCCATATGATGATTTGTTTGATTTGCTTATATTTGCATGATTTATTTGGTTAGTCTGGTAGATCAATTTTCTTGATATGAATACAACTGTGCGAGTTCATCTATATGAATCTGTACACTGATATTCTTTAGACAAGTTTGATGAATCATTTGAATGTAGAGTCTCGTCTGTTATAGGTAAATATATATCTAGAATTTCATACCTTACTTTAGGGATACAAGTTACGAGAATCAGTGTAAATTCTCCGATTTAGATAATGTCACATATGATAAAGACTTGAGTGCATACTGACTGAAATTGACGTGTTAAACCATGTGAAATTAATGTGTTAAACCATGTAGTGAGGTTTCATATATGCTAGAGATTTGAATGTGTGTATTCGCTATTAATACCGTAGTTGAATAATGTAAGGAATTTCATTCATTCATTTGTGTAATTAAGTCGCGACCGGAACTGAGGTCTTGGGGTGTTGTTACTGTAAGCCAGTTGGAATAGCCGTTAGGGAGTACATTAATCTTAGGAAACTAGGTTTGTTTATGGTCTGCCATGTTTAGTTAGACCAGATGGCCATTGGTATATGTTTGAATTCCAACAGAACTTATCTGACATTAACGAGAGAAGAAAGTAATGATCTCTTCCCATTAGGGTACCTAACAGAATACTCAGGTTGCCACTTTGTTTACTTTTGCAAGGTGAGATAGCTCTACGTGGTGTATCACGTACTTACAAAACCAAAGTGACCCAGACTTACAGGCACAAGGAAGTCAAAAGAACAGTCGCAGCGAATTTGGACTGAACCAGAACCATCAGGATATGAATCTGTACAAGGCAATGATTTCGATCTTTTCACTCGATTTGATGATGAATTAATTCTATCGCTTAACAGACCGGCTATTTGTATAAGCATATTTGTATTTGAAATTCGCTGAATAACTTAAATCAAAAAGTGTATCTTTCTAATGTAATGCATGATCACAACTGGTTATTAATTGTTTTGTTTATGAATTGTTGATTAAATTTTATGGTTCGTACATGTACGGGGGCTCGTGTCATTCTGTTTTATATATCTGCTCAGATCTTTATCTATTCCATATATAAGTTTCACACGTTATATTGATATTTACTCGTTCCGGGCAATTACACCGCCGGCGATCACCCTCTAGATAACGATAACGAAAACCATACAACCCACCCCAACAAAGCTGGGGGAGTTTGCAACACTAAGCGTTTTGAACAGAATCTTGTGACTTATTTTCAGTTTCATTTGCATGATTAAACTTGACCTATGCTGCGGGCACCCATGCTTATGCACCAATCATTGTATTTTCTCACCAACAATTAAGTATTAACTTTTGTAAAAACAAAATGGCAATACGGTATTTACAATCTTTTTTGCAAAGGTAAATCTTCTTAGTAGAATTTTTATGTCCAATAATTTAATTGATTTTTTTGAAAACTACAAAGTGATATGTACAAAAAATTATGATACATTTAAATAATTATTATTTTTATAACTGAATTGTGTACGAAAAATTAAAGGGTATGAAAAAATACATGAAATATGGTAAATGATTTTGTAGCACAAGATCCCACAGGGCTACATTGTACAAGAAAGTAAAAATTTCACTTTACTTTTAAGCTGCATGAATTTTTACTTGGTTTATTATTCTGCCATTTCTACAGTTAATTTCAAAATACCACTGAAAGCGGAACTGACCAGCATGCTGTCTATTTTTGTCCATCCAGCATGTACACTGGACTTGTATCTAACACCATTTTCAGGTTCAAAATCACTCACTGGTATTTCCACTAACACTTTTCCATCTCCAATTGTCTGATATGATTCATAGTTCTAAAAAAACAAATTGCCATCATCACTATCATCAGCCAGTATTTTCCGAATAAAATAGTCATCTAAAAATCACGCTGGGATTCGGCCATTTGGTATTTTTTGTGGTAGCCTGTATTTTAAACTCAAATTTGTAAACTTCCTTGATGCAACATTCAAACTATGACAAAATGCTTTTGCCATGGCCAATTAAATTCAGTGAAGTGATAGAGTTTAATGGCATCATGTGGAAGGGGAACTATGCATGATATCCAATTACTTCTTGTGGATTATGATAATGATGGCATTACTAGCATATGACTATCCATTCAGAAGGAGCTGCAATAAGATTTTGAAGCAAACTGCACTGGCAGCCATATTGGATACACAAGCACCACCATTTTCATTTAGGACCAAACAGATCTTGGGATGAACATGTACAAAGATTCAAGGTAATCCCCCAAGTAAATTAGGAGGAGGAGCAGCAACAAACTAGTGCTAATGGATGGGCACATAGACCACAGACCATCCCATAAGCTCTTCTGGTCTATGACCATCAGTTTTAAAAAAAAATTTAAACCGCACATGACTGAGAATTGTAACTGTTCTGAATTTTCCAAGATGTGCTTACATGAATGAGCAACAACTGCAACTCTCAATACCATTACTGATGTACAATCTACTAGGTTGACACAGTAATGGCAACTAAGCAGGAAATAACATACAAACTGCTACTGTTTACTGGACATCGCTGATCAATCTTCACCAATTAACTTCTTCTGGTTGAAGACAAATCACATTTCAAAATAGTTGGGACAAAAGTGCTGTATAATCAGGGTGTATAGGTAGAAGAAAGCAAATCCCAAATGGTAGAATTCAGGATGTCCTAGAGAAGGTGACAGACACATAACAAGTCAGAAGATTTGTTAATGGAATCACTGTATCATCTTACAGAAAAAGAAAAAAAAAAACACCCAAAAATCTGACTTAAATGAAAAACATACAATTTGTGACAGGACATGAAAAGGATGAAACCAGACCCATTTCAAATCAAGACTTACAGACTTGTCACGCTGGAATATCACAACACGTCCCCCTTTATCACCAGTAGCCAAAAGGTCACCGTCATTGTTGAACTCGACACATGAAATTATATCCGCTGAAAATAGAAAAAAATATATTAAAGACCTCTTAATAAAACTTTGATACAATCCTGTCTGCACAGTTCAAAATGCACTTTAGCTCAGTATATATAAAAATAATAATTAAAAAATAGAGAACAAACAAGTAATCTTGCATCACGTCTGTTAGGAAGGCATATTTTCAAGGTCAAAATTCAAGCATGTTTAAGAAAAATACCCACAATAACTGTACTTGTACTCTTTATCCACAGCTCTTGATAAAACATTACATGCACTCATCTCCTATTTTATCATATTTTATAGAGTGGTACAGATGTTGATGTCTAATTAGTTGTATGAAAAATTGTACAGTTACTTTTACTAACCTAGATCTGCAACTTGTTAAACTTCTTGTCACAAATAAAAAATAGGTACATGTAGGTCTTTGATGGACAAATTTACTCCTACGTTATTTGTACGCAGCAGTTTTATTTTAAAGAATATTCTCAACTTTATATGCGTGGGATTAGAGGGATAATAAAAAAAAATCAATTACAACTTTTAATTGCATTATTATCTTTGTTTTTTTTTAATGTACCAAAAAGTATAATCTAAATATAGACAAGTGTAAGATACAAGTAGGTGAAGAAAAAGCCCAATGGCTGGCATGTATGTTGATATGGCTTTGTAAAAATGGATCAAATAAAATGAATTTTTCCAACAAAGAAATGTGTATCAAGAACTGAACTGTTTCATTTGTTTAAAGTATGAAGAGTATGCATACTTTTACCCTGAATTTGGCAATCTGGCAATAGCGATAGGTTTTTTTAAAATTACGATTTACTTGTGGCATTTTTAAATCTGATGATGAAGAGTTACAATGTAAAGATGGACAGTGCCAGATTAATTATCAAATTATAATTGTCTAAATAATTTTTTTCTTCTTGATGTTATTGAACACCTCTGAAAGCAAAAGAAAATAACAATTTTGCATGACCATTACACTAAAAATTTTCTTCATCCAAATGTCACCTCACAGTGTCAGCCTGTGGAACAAGTTGTGCTTGAAGCACTGAAGAAAAATATCAGCATAAGCTTTTAACTACGCTTCTTGAGGCGACGTATGATGGAGATGGCATGCTATATAAGCTAAGGAAAGTAATCCCATAGGTGTCAACTTGTACGGTTTACCTTGATTTGTAAGTTTTTTTCCATTTCTGTCAGTTTACGGCCATACAACTGTTTTGTACAGTTTTTTTGTACCAAATTTTTTTTTCCATTTTGTGTGCATCAGGGACTTTGGACATAATTTGTTTAAAACGAGAATTCATTGAGATCAGGGTGGCCTGAAACAACCAATCAAATCATACTCAAAACCGCACTTTTCCTCTGGTAATGAAACAAGTTTCATTTAATGGTTCAACTCCTGTGTGTGAAGATCTTGTCATTTGTCGCTCTGAAATTTGACGGTCACTCAGATTTCTAATACTGACTAACTACCTGTGGAGTAAGTACGTTTTCTTATTTTATACATTTATTATTTATACTTATTACTATCAAATGCATAAAGTTTACACCAATTTTCATATTTTACATAGTGTGGCAGTCTAATTCATCTGACTTTTCTGTGTAGAGATAAAGTAGATTTATTAAAATTTTTAACAATATACTAATTAAAAATAGTCTGCTGAATTTAGCACCTGCATTTTATCATGCTATCATTGCTTTGAATTAAGTCTGTCAGATATGTAATGCAAACAGGAAGATGCATTGCCATAATGATGAAGTAGCATAGCTACTGAGTGATGTCATTCTCGTGGCTCAAAAATATGTAACACTGCCAATTTATATCAAGTTTTTGACCAAAATCAGCACACCAGATAACAAATTCACAACTTTTCAAGTACAAAGATATGCAATTTTAATAGAAACTATCAACAGCTTACAAGGTATAAACTTCTAGAATGCTACTTTGTCGATTTTTTATTTTAAGATTTCTATTTTTGGATAGCTCCTGGCATAACATCTTAGGGTCTATGGGAAAAAATATAAATTCGTAACACATTTGTAATTGGGAGATCTTCCTCCATCACATGTCAAATCTAAATTTTAAATTATTTTTTTATTTCTTTCATCTAGTTGAAATATTCCATCCATCAAATGGCTGAGCCAAACTCAAAGAAACGCAAACTTGAAGACAGTGACCATGGTCGTGGCAAGTTTCAGGCTGATTGGATTAAAGTCTTCCCTGGCATTGTAGATGGATCTAAGTTAGGCTCTTCCCATGCATTTCATAAAATATGCAGTAAAGACATTAAAGTGGTGGCATTGGGCATGTATGATCTGAAGGAACACTTCAGGACAAAACTGCATATAAGAAATTTTGAAATGAAGAATGGAGCATCCATCAAAAGCTTCTCTGCTGAGCAAGGAAGATGATAAATGTTATCAGTAAAAAGAATGAAATAAAGTTTCAGAAATGTAAACAATTATGTAAATATGTCTAAAAATACTCTGTGTATAGCATTTGTTGTTTGAAAACTGTTGATCTTATATAATGTATGAATACAGTTTTTCATGCAAGGTTTGTTTGGTCTTGGTAAGGTTTTTATTGGTCTGGCGTACAGGTTTTCATCTCTAGGGTTGACACCTAAGTAAGCCTAACAGATCTATTTTTTTGGATCACACAATCATGGGAATACACTGAACCACAAACCGTCAGCATCATGGATAATGTTGCTTTGGAAGATGAAAATTTACAAGACATATTGCAAGAAAACTGATAACCTGGTACCTTTGTTACAACAAATTCTATGCTGCAAGAAAAGTGAATGATAATGATGTAAAGGAATGGATGGAGAAAGACAAGCAACAAGAACTTACAATGTAGATAACGACGCTGGGATTGGACTGGGACTAGACAAAATGGAGAGAATGATGGGGGTAACACTACCAGGCAAAGTGGGCGACTAAGTTGCCTGAAAAATGACTGGCTGTAGCTTATAACTTTTGAGATGCCCCGCTGCTGTAGCCAGAAGTTCTGGCAGTGTTGTAACCCAAGGCGAAATATATTTATGCGGTTTTTATACCAATTAACCTATGCCTACGCACTCTTGCACATTCACAGCCATGTTTTAAACACTAACTGACCATTAACCCTTTCCGGAGTAAGATATAAGTGCTCAATTTCATGAAGTTGGGCCTATTGTACTATGATGAAAATAGGCCAAATTCTGTTTGAAATTTAAACATCAATATTTAAATAGTAATTTGTTTTAAAAAAATATAATCGGTGAAGAGTATTTTCTAATTTATTTCTTTTTAAAAATGGTGACGTTTAACAGCCTTATTTCTGTAGTTTCTTTATAAACTCAGTTTGAAACCGTAAGTGAACCTGTAATGGCGGACATCGCTGCATCTATGATATACCACTTCATTAGATTGTATTCGTAAATAATTGGGCAAATAAATTTGGGAAAATATACAATTTAATGAAAACAAAGTTTAAATATTATGCGGTAGAAGATCTAGCTTAAATATTTAATAATGTAGGTCAAAAACAGGACAATACTATGTTGTGGAATTCGGAAAAAATGCTATATGGTCAAGGTTGTTTTCTGACATACCATAATTCATTTTCATAAAAATATGAAGAAAAAAAAAATATAATAGTGAAGCAAATACTATTTAACCAATGCACATCATTACTACCAGTAGGTAGACAAATAATAAAACCATAAATATGCAGTCCTATTAATGGGTTTTTGTAACGAAGCTAGAAAGTGAGTAGTTATATTGAGAAAATCCCCCTTTCTTAAAATAGATGCACTCACATGGCATAATACGCACTGGGGTTCGTTACAAAGAAAATTATGAGTATCCATCCATGAATTGGGGGGTTGGGGTTGTGTCTAACCTGTAACAATATACGTCTTTTTGTGCCTACCGTATTTACTGCATGTTTTCGGATGGCAAAAAATAATCACTTTTTTTGTTGTCTGAATACATATTAAATTCTTTAATTAGGTATCCGAAAACAAACAGGAGAAGACAAATTTGTGCCCCCTCCCCGTCCGTAACGAAGTTACCATTAGCTCACATGACGACGTGCTGCCATGAAGGAAAACAAATATTTTGTCTAACACCATGGAAAGGATAATGAATGAAAAACAGGCATTACTTGCTTATTTTGTCTATTTGATACATGTCCATCCACCAGAAAACGCAGCCATACATGTATTAGAGCCACGATTGTGTGCGTATTTTCCAAAATAACCGCCATATTAGTAATCGTGCTATCCAGTTTAACCCTTTACTAATCAGTGATCAATAAAATCTACCTTACAAACGTATGCAAGCTTTATGTCTGTGTAATTAAGATATTAATATAAACTAAATAAAAACAATTTGAAATTATAATTCTGAAGATATTTATGACAGAAACATTTTAGTATCGAGAGTAGAAATACTGGTACATGTATGAGGGGCTAATCTTAGAGCACCAAGGATGAGAGGCTCCATATGGGGTGAGTGTTGGAAGCACGCCTAGGAAGGGTAAAAATAACAAGCAAGTTGCAATATACGAGTCATTAATATGTTGGTATTTTTTTAAAATAAAGGTGATCTATTTGTTGTGGTTCTCTCTTCTTTTTGTTTCACACCTAGACGAGGGTAGCTTCAAAATGAGTAGAGCCTGCCGACTCGAAACAATCGACTGCTCAAACATTGTTTTGATGCATGTTGGAGATTTCAGGGTGTCTAGGTGATAATTGTTCCTACTATAATTCGTGGGATTTCTTTGACAGGTGTGTTCGGAAATAAAGAGCAGCCATCTGAATTTCGTTAAAAGAGCACACGATGTACCGAACATGTTTAACCCACAATCAATGTTTATTGTCTACAAAGAGGTTTACTACCTGTAGAACAATAACTACATTTAAACCCATGGTACATAATGCCTCGAGGATAAGGGGTTTGTTTTGTTGCACAATGCCAATGAATTTACTAATCCATACTGACTCTCTGATGTATTGTTTAATGATATAAAGCAGGGGTCATGGTTTCTAATCAAAGCCATAACTGTCACACCTGCGTGAAGTGGTTTCACGTGTAACAATGTCTACACTGACAAACAATCCACGGAAGTTCGTGATCACATTAAATAATTGGCGACCAAATGAAGCAAACTTTGTATCAGTTAAATTAACGGCAAACATACTGTGAATTTTACTTTAATACAAAGCAGCAGACATTCTTAGATTGTGTCCGAAAACATAAATTGTAGAAAAAATTATAGTGAAGCAACGTCCGAAACATTACAACGCATTTAAATATTATATTTGCCCAAAAATAACAGTGTCCGAAAACAAACAATGTCCGAAAACATGCAGTAAATACGGTATTCACAATCACATTTTCATATTGAGAAATTGATTGTTTTCATTTTTGAACTTCTATTTTTTATCACACTGATTAAATCAATGTAAGTTACACTTATGATTTATACATGAAAGTTGGTTTTAATGAAGTAGAGTACTAAGCCTACAGATACAGATTCTTGAATACTAAATGCTCATCAATGCATTGACGTACAGGCACAAGGAAATTAGCGTGGAATAGAATCTAAGCGAAACAACGAACCAACAAGGTAATTGAAATATTTTAACATATTTAAAGTTGATCTATGTCATTATTTTGCTTTGATTAACATTACTACTGATCATAAAAGTTTGTTTCTCTCTCTTCCATTGGTCGGTTTGTCTTAACATTTACCATCATTCTTCATAGGTCCAGACAAGTGGTATTACACAAGCGATAATCAGCTATTCTCGTCTTTTCATGGATTTTCATGCCTATCTTGATACAATGGTCAACAGAGGGGGAGAGAGAGAGAGAGAGAGAGAGAGAGAGAGAGAATTGGGGGGGAGCCTTTGGATATTTTCATATTTAATTAATAATAATAGATTTTTAGAACCTTATCATAGGTTTAAGAAACAAACAACATCAACAAAGCCTTAAATACATTACATATGTGTGCTCCTTACCAAGACATTTTTTTTACCTTACTGTGTCGACTGGCAATTAAAACTTTGTATCATTGATAATATATATACTTTAGATAGGTCCCAAGGGAAGTATAAACATACCGTTATGAAGAATATTGTAGGTTACTTGGTGCAATTTCAGTTTCAATGTTTTTTTATCCGGCCCAATTTATTTTTCTCTCTCACTCCAGATTGCTGCATATTTTGTCCCTTGGGCATGAAGGGGAGGGGGAAATGGAAAAAGAACGGATTGCGATTAAATTTTGTACCATGTGAAGTTTATTTAGACAACAGGGATTATTATTACTTTTTATCGTTATTTTCATATGTCCCTAATGATTAATGAGTGGAAATTCATCACTGATCTATAGGAATAGACCCAACAGCACCCAGTTCCAAAGATATTTATGTATGCGCATTATTGCGCCATGGGCGGATCACAATTTGATATACCAATAGTATTGGTATATAAAATTGGTTTTTACTGACACTTTAAACACCATGTTATTTTTAATGTATGTAGTATAAAAATATATATATATATATATATATATATATATATATATATATATATATATATATATATATAGATCATGTTTCTTGCTTTGGTTCCACTTCTCCCTGTTTAGCTTCCACTTCTCCCTGTTCTGTCCAAAAGAAGTCACTTTTCCCAAAGATTCAAGTCTAGCTTGACCCCTGGAAGGAGTCATAGCTAAGGGGTCAAGGATCTCAAGGCCGCAGTGGCTTACACTGAACAATAAGAGGCAAATGCTACTGATGTCATGTTACTGAGATGTTGGTGCAACCTCGCCGAATGGAAAAGCAAAGCTGGGAAACAGACTTCAAATCAATCTTTTTATTAAACAATAACTTTTATGACTTGCCACACTGCATACTAAATGTTGCATTTAATTTAAAATCCACTGTCCAGTTTACTTAACTGAAATTTATTTCTTCAATTAGTTCTGTACTCTTATTATCTATTATGTTAGTTGTACTGCAGAATAATTGTTAATAAATCTGATTTCTTACTGTTAATGCACTTTGATTTTATCTGTGATTTGTTTCGAAACACACACACACACACACACACACACACACACACACACTTTCCGCAGTATCAGACTTTTTCGGTAATCTGACCCCTTATCTGTCCCATTTAGGTCGGATGATCAGGATTCTACTATAATCGGTGAAACTCGAATTTCAAACCACAAAAGTCATCTTAAAGAGTCTGGCAAACTGTCATCAACTTATTACAACCTTTCTTTCTAAATGACCAATATTGCTTACAAAAATTATGGTTTTCAATGACTGCACACATTTTCCCAGTCAATCAGTTGTCTTTATCTAGTTTTTGGAATGAAAAAGAGTGCAGGATGTAGTGCCCCAGATAAGAAGCATATCAGCATGTTCTATTCAATTAAAACAGTTAAATGAACAATTTTTCTTCTGTCAATATTACAAGCATGCAATGGATTTTGATGTATTGTACAATTCACCCAGACATGGTAGAAAAATATGATTTTTGTGCAGAAGCTAGATAGGTGAACAGTCAATAAAATATGCTCCGCCTTGTGGCACATGTTGGAAAACCTGAAATTTACCAATGACTGCATACATAAAGCACTTGCATGCTCACATCAGCTATGGTAGAAAATACTGAAGAAAAACAATCCCTGCACATGGCACACTATGACTCCCGTTTTCCTTCACCATTCTGACCATGTTAAATATTTTGAGGGTCCAGTAGGGACCACAGGAACTGTACAGTAAATAGCAAACAAAATGACAAAACCAACTGTTGCCATTGATGATTCCTTCAATAGCTATGTGTGCAGACAATTCTACCTTAATAAAGAGCTGCTTTCATATTTTTCTAGCTCCTGCAATGCAATGAGCAAATGTACAGACTTTTATTGCAAAACATTTCCAAGAAAAATGATAGGTCTCTGACAACAGAATGGTAGAGGGAAACCTGCATGTGCATTAGCTGCAACGGTTTAAAGGTGAATCTACCATCGGGGTTTTTTTGAAGATGTCTTTATACTGGAACACAACAATTAAGTTATGCAAGTAGAATCGAGAATTCAAAAACAAATTTCTGTAGCCTGGAGAACTAGAAGCTTCAGAAATTTACTAGCCCTGCTCAATCTTTCAGTACTTTCTTCATTGCCTGATAGGCAACCAGTGTAATTCAAATAGTCTTGGGACTACTGAAATTATGAAAACTACTTTCCTGACAGGAAATTCACTATTGTGGACTTGTGGATTTTTGTCAATTTCAGACCTGCTAGAGGACAAAAGCAACAGTGGTTACTAACAAACCCGAGTCTCAAATGCCTCAATATTCCTTCTGCTAGCAGCTGTAAACATGTCTTACTGCTCAAAAAATATTCATTTAATAAAGGACAAGTCTTGTAGAAAATGGTTGCTATAGAAATGCATGTCTAAAGCAAGTTTGTGTATTCCAGGCATATTCTTTCAGCCATGTGCTGCTCTGGTCAGGGTCGTTTTTACTTTTTGAAATGGCTGAGCAACTTTGAAGGTATATAAAATTTCATTCACACTTATTTAGGCAGACATTTAGACAAATTTTATTTACTCACAATTGCATTAAACAGTAAGAAACATTAGCTCACTGCAAATATTTTACCAACTATAAACAATAATATAACAATCAACTTCAACATACATACTTAACCCTGTACCTCATAGAGTGTATGGCTTTTTAGCCCTTCGATACACGTGTAGCAAAGTTACCCAATGCAGTGCGCTATGAACAGAACACCTGTTACCTATTCGACTCCATACACATAGGCCTGTTAAGCAGTGAAGTGTATGTTACGTGTAACAGCAATTATAACCATTTTATGTTTTTGGTACACATATATTATGTATGGAAAGATTTAAGAGTAAAATCCAATCGTTATAGCTGTATAATTATTTTTCACAGAAGAATTTTTTATGTGCTTTACAATCTTGAGAGAATTTGTTCACCGTCAAGTCAGTGACCAACCGTAGCTGCCCTTTTTCATACTCGAAATTTACAAGTTCTTTGCCTGCATCTACATCACTAAATCAGCTGAATTTGATAATTTATAGAAACTAATGGCTTCCTACATCAGTATCAGAGCCTTTACCTAAGTTACTGAAGCTTTCATAGTTGTGATTCTAATCGTGAAAACTCTAGTAAGTACTGAACGAAATCCGCAACCTCCATTTTGGTGAGTGGAGAATACGACCCAGTTACTATAAATAGCAGATTTTGACTAGAGCATAAACAGTGACCACATGATCTGACATAATGGTCATTCATATCAATGAATGTAGTATCTAACTGGGGGGTTTTCCCCAAAGGTGGCGCTACAAAAACCTGCTCAAAATGGCTGATGGTTACAGCAGGCGTCAAAAGGCGCTTCCATGAGAATGGCATAGAGGCGTCAAAAGGCGCTTACATGCGAATCGGGTAGAGGCGTCCAAAGGTGCTTCCATGTGAATGGAGTAGAGGCGTCCAAAGGTGCTTGCATGAGGTAAAGAGTTAACAATTATAAAAAGTTTTTTTTTCTGTTTTTACAATTGTGTGTGTGTGTGTGTGTCTTATGTGATTTTGATTTCTAATGCATCATTTACAATTTTAGTCAAACGGCTAGAATGTCTGCAGTGTGGCAGTTTCTAGTTATGTCTAGCACTGGGGCATCGTGCCACAGACAAGCAGCATCAAGTTCCACCCAGTGACATTATTCCGACACCAGGCTGACCAGTCCCAACACTAACCTCTTAATGCTGAGCGCCAAGCAGGCAGCTGCTAATACCATTTTTAAAAGTCTTTGGCATGAATCAGCCTGGGTTCGAACCCGAGACCTCCCACATCAGAGACCGACACTAACCACTCAGGGTACCAGATAGGCCTTGTAAAATTGTGCTTCTCTGATAAAATTGCAAACAGATCCCACATTTACAATTTATATTTTAATAATCCATGCAGGAAAATCATTTTACATGACAAGATTCTATGCTTTCTTTATTTACACATAGTTTATATACAAGTGTGCAATGGCCAATGCACACTTAAGATGCTCCCCCCATTTTAAAATTTCTATTTAAAAATTCAAAACACAGAAGTTGATTTCCATGATTAAGAATCCTCTCAACATGTACTTGCAGCATAGCATACACTGGTTAAAATAATGACTTTCCCATACAATCTTACAATGTATGTTGCAGACGTGTTTTACTGCTAACCTTCAATGGGTTTTTTTTAGATTTATAAAAGGTAAAGTTGTATGTCAAGGGCTCCACTGACCATTCCTACACCATAGATACTTTAACATTTTTGTTGGGTGTGAGGTAAGTGTGCACTGCCTACTGAAAAGTTGGAATTCTCGTAAACTACCCATGTTTACATAGGGTACCCACTGACTTTGGGAACTGGCAAATCTGACTGACCTTACACCAAGCCCTACCTGCACGAAATCAATAGGAAGCTGGTGCATCTTGTCAAAAATTGTCAGTTTAACATTTATGTCTTTAATAAATAAATGTCAAACTATCTAAAATGAGGTATGAAAGGTCAGAGGAAATTTTTTACTAAAAGACTGAACCAGATTTATAAATTGTGGAAAATGTCATAGTGCAAGGGTTATCACTGTTATGATTAACTATTCCGTCTTTAAAGGATTAGCTTCAATGAGACACATATTTTGTTCAGAGGTTCGTATCTGTTGTGAAAACCCTCACAATGCCAAAATTACTATCAAGAATTATCACCCGGCTTAAGCAGTAGCACATGAGGTAATGCCTTTGTCAGTCGGAGTTACAATACATAATTACATGTATGAATGGGATCTTTGTCTTTTCCTCATATTATGTCTTTTTCTTCAGTTGATGATGCTCAAAATAATGTTTACCAAGTCATCTTTTTTTTAAAGGGAAGCACTGGTGAGCCAGTTAAGGTTTTCTTGTGAACTTTCAAGTAACTTTGCTGGGTTTTGTACTTCCAAATTATGAACAACTGATATTTAAGAAGAAAACGTCATTAATCCATACATGCGCCTGATGCTGTTTTGAGGGAAGGAATAGTGATGGTACTGTACAGTAGGACTAGCAATTCTTTAATCTAACAGTACTTCTGGCTAAAAGAAAATCTTCCTTAAACTCTAGACCTGGATTCTGCAGTGGTCTGTTTTTACGTCATCATTTTCTGGAAAACCTTGTTTCGAGCTGAACATCAATTTCCCGAGATTCATTATGATGGACAATATATTCAATAGATAGGCTTTGTAAACAAAAGAAATGGTGGAGCTTGTCAGCATTTTCCTACAACAAAACCCGTCATCAAAAGCGACTAATTGAAATTTATGGACGTCCTCAAATATCGAGACCGCCACCACTGCCTCGTACTCGTTTATCATGAAAGGGGTTGGTTGGGGACAGGCTGCATTTGACTGGCGCATATTTGAAGTGCAGATTTTGGAGGCAAAAAAATAAATCTTTACATTTTCGGCGGCGTCTAATATAACATAAGCGAGGGCAGGGGTACTGTTATATGATAAACAGGAAACTGTCCCAGTACCTAATTTCGTTCAGCGGACTATAAATTATGCAAGAATGGGCACTTCCGCCAATAAAATATTATCTATTCACCTTCTGTAACGTCCTCTTCGACAGTCCCTTTCACCTGGGAGAAACACCACTGAATTTCTCCACCACTACCTGAAAAATAAATACATATATTTCTAAAAAAAAAGTTAATTGTTAACTCAACCGTAATTACTATCTCGTTTTCCATCTGCAAAATTGAAATGACACCGGTTCCGAACCATGCATAGTAATATTTTTACCTGCCATTTCTAATATGAAATACGAACTAAAATTCAATCTTCATTGGCTAAATTATATGTCCAAATAAAGAGTGACAATGTACATTCTTCATAAATATAGATGACAATAGGTTATTCTTAATCTCTTCCGCACAATATATTTTAAAATGGCGCACTGTGGCCGAGATTAATAATGACGTCACACTCACTACCGGAGCAATGCTTTGTGGGTAATAGTTCAATACGTATGAACATTCTTAGTTGAAAGATTTTAAGAAATGGGCGGCAAATCTTGTAATGTAAATATCGAGGCCCAGCCTGGGGCCAAGGGCCCAACCCGGGGCTATAATCAGTCGCTAAGCACTCAGTGCATAGGCGACTTTAATCCATGGACACATAATGTAAATATTCTATTTTAAGATGGTGAAGAACCAATTTCATTACTTTGAACTGTATATTTAGCAAGAAAATGTGTAAGTATCGCTTACACTAACATGGACAAATAAGTGTGCATTGTCATAAATATTAAAATTCTTTTTCAAATAAATTCTACCAAGGATTATGAAAACAGTTGACAAAGAATGCTGAAAAATAATTTTACATGAAAGACTTTAATGACTGCATTTTTAATAGAAAATATATCAACGAGCTGGTCTTTACAATTTAAAAAAGCGGTACATAGCTGAGTACTGAGCATACCTGTGAACAATGAAACCTGTTAACAAGCGTTTGTTTACGTACCTGCCGATATTAACATATTTTTAAAACTACTTTATGTCTGTCTGAAAATGGTGTGATCTATATTATCTGAGATTAACATATATGTGTTGTAATATGCGATTAATGGAGTCGGGAGATTTGACTCGTGATTGAGAGTAAGGATGTTCATGTTTACCATCTGATCAGCCCTATTTGGCTATCATGGTGTGATCTTGGCAAGTCACTTTACTCCAATTGCCTCGGCACAAAATAACCTTCTTTTTGCTGTGTCGCAAACACTTAATACCATATTATAATTTATACCTGGATCATGCTACGAAGTGTTGTGTAAACTGAAGTTTCATGAAATTTATTTCCTCATGTATTGACCCAGAAATAAAGGATGGGAAATCACTCGAGCCGATGGGGGTGGGATGCGGGTGATGACGGTGCAAACAACCGGAACGTTTCATACTGAGTAAGATCTTCTTCGTTGTTCATGGTTAAAAGCATACCTTGAAGAAGCTTAATGGGCTGGAGCTAAATAAAAGTTTCACCGCCTGGACCTGCATTTGGGGTTCCTTCCCAAAGACCGCGTGTCTAAATGTTTACGCCCGCCTCCCCTACCCGACCCCCTCCCCCCCCCCAAAAACCCCATGCTCCTCCATCAACCCCGAATCATGTAGTTTTGTAAAAGATATACACTGAATTCATGCTTTTTCTCTTTTTATACGCTCTGCTGCTACAAAGATCATCGACATTTCCATACAAGCAGTATCGTTAATGATTCATTATATCAGAATCTTTTTTTTCTGTACATTTTTATAAGAAAAAAATAGATCTATGCATCTAACATTTTATACTATTTATTGTGCAAAATTATGAAGATTACTACGGGGCAATATATCTTCCTCTGATTTGCACGCATAATTTTTCTTTTCTTTCATTTGTCTTATTTTTATTTCATTATTTGTTAAATGCAGTTTCGATACAAATGACCAATGACCGAACTGAATATTTATCATTACGTCTGACTTGCTATATTTAGTTGGACGTCAAGAAATGTTTTATTCTCAACCCCCGGTCAGATGTGAGGATGGGTTGAGGGAATTAATGGACAACATAGCCAAAAGGCAGGAAAGATAAAAGGTTGTATCATGAGGAATGAATAGAAAAAGGAAAGAAAGGAAATATATAATGATATAATGAACGAAAGAATGAACGAAAGAACGAAAGGAAAGCAGATAAACAAGAGTCCCTCAATGGAACTTACGTTCTAGTGGGCAAAACGATTTCCAGGAATTAAAGGTAAGACCATTTCTTCCTTTCAACTCCTGAAGGTTTAATTTTTAAACCACCTCTGACATTATTCACCAATTTCAAGATTTTCAAACTAGCTGCTGTGGTGGACTTATTTGATGTCAGATTTGCACCATTATTTCATTTAGGACGAAGCAGACATAATGAGAAGTCTTTTGGTGAAAGCAATGTGTCATAATGATCGTCAATTGACGGGGCGTAGTGATAATAAGATTTTAAAGATAACCGTCGTGGAAGCTATATTGGATGTACGGCTGGCACTGTTCTCATTTAGGACCAACTAGATATCATACGGAATGGAGATTAGCAGGAGATGAAAAAGAACTGGCTGACTTGGTTGAGAGCCTCGACACAACCTATACAGCATACGGTATGGAGATTAGCGCCGAAAAAACCAAACTGATGACAAACAACACCAATGGTATCAGCGCAGAAATAAAGGTCAGTGAACAGAAGCTGGAAAGAGTCACAAACTTCAAGTACTTGGGATCAATTATCACAGATGAGGGCTCCAAACAAGAGCTACTTTGCCGGATTGCCCAGACAACAGCAGCAATAACAAGGTTGAAACAATATGGAAAGATACCAACATTGCTTTTGGTTCCAAAATAAGGCTGATGCGCTCGATTGTCTTATCCATCTTTCTGTATGCTTGTGAAACATGGACACTCGCATCAGATCTAGAAAGAAGGATTCAAAGCTTCGAAATTAGATGCTACCGCAAGATCTTGGGCATCTCATACATTGACCATGTAACCAATGAAGAAGTCCACAACAGGATCCAAGGAGCCATCGGATCCTATGAAGACCTCATGACCACTGTAAAAAAGCGCAAACTGAAGTGATACGGTCATGTCTCAAGATCATCTGGACTGGCAAAAACAATCTTGCATGGCACAGTGCCAGGGTGCAGAAGATGAGGCAGACAGAAAAAGAGGTGGGAAGACAACATTAAGGAGTGGACAGGCATGGGATTTGGAGATTCCCAAAGGGTAGTAGAGAACAGGGAAAGATAGAGAGAATTGGTTGTAAAGTCAACTGTGGTGCCCCAACGACCTCTTGGGTTAAGGGATTGATGATGATGATGATGATGATGATGATGAGACAGCATAAGAAGTATTTGACCATTTGTTGATATGACCATCTATGTAGGGGAAGTAGTGATTATTATATTTTTCAAGTTATTGGCCGTTGCGGCCATACTGGACGTCAGCTCGGTAATATTTTAATATTGGGACTATATCTCATAAGAAGTATTTTAATGAAAACCACAGGTTGATATGACCACCCAAGTTGGAGAAGTATGATAATAAAATTTTCAAGTTAAGTTGATTGTCGTGGCAGCCATACTGGACATCGGATCGGTACCATTTTCATACGGGGACAACTGGATTTCAGAAGAAGTTTTTCTGTTGTTTTTCTTTTAGTGAAAACCACATGTTGATATTGTTACAAGCCATAGGTCTATGCTTGACCGAGCGGTGTCAAACCCTGGCGCGATTCCTGTTAGAAGTCATAAGTTCACCCCAAATTTCCAAAGACTTCTATACAACTTCAGTTGTAAATTAGAAAGCCCTTAGTGTCCATTCTATACATAAATTTTACTCTAATCAGTGCAAGACCACAGATCTCCCAACTTGCCAACTATCTATCAACCGCACATCTGCATAGTTTCTCTTCATCAACTTTCCGTACCGTCAGCAGTTCACGCCGTAGAAACTCTACAACTATCCCCGAAAACAGGGAACTATTTTAACAACGCCACCTTATGCCAGTCAATGCATGGTTTCAAGGCACATTGCGCCAGTACAACTGCATCACATTTGCCACCATGGCGACATAAATAGTACCTGCCGAGTTCCTTCTTGTTTATTTCATGGTGTAATTTACCGGTTTCCTACCGTAAATACTGCCACTGCAGTCACAACACCACTGTACACCACTAGATTTTTTAATAGGGACTATATTATCCAGGGACAGTCATGCGGTTTGGGTCTGAATTCACTACTAACTGACCATGGCATCATGGAAACTCACTAAGACTTCTCTCTGTGACGTTTGCTCCTAGTAATTGTCTAATTATTTCGGGCTAAGGAATATTTCCATTACACCGAATTCTAATAATCAAACAAATAATCAGACAAATCTAAGAATTCCTTAAAACGGAACGCTATAACCAAATGTGCATCTCCAAATTTTATTACAATATGATCATCTATGCTGGAGGAGAAGCGATAACAAAAACTTCAAGTTCGCTGCCGTGGCGGCCTTACTGGATGTCAGATCGGTATATTTTCAATTGGAATTAACTAAATATCATAAACAGTCTTTTCGTAAAACCTCATGTTGATATGACCATTCATTCAGGACAGGAAGCGATAACAAGATTCTAAACAGGGCTTCCATGGCGGCAATATTCGACGTCAATTCGGCACCATTTTCATTTGGGACCAACTAGATAACATAATGAGTCTTTCTGTGAAAACCTCATGCTCATATGATCATCAACACAAGAGTAACAACGATAACAAGATTAAGAAGATGGATGGCAGCGGGGTCATACTGGACGACAGATCAGCACCATTTTCATCTATGACCATCTAGACATCATAAGAAGTCTTTTGGTGAAAACCCCATTTTGATATGGCCATCCATTCAAAAGGAGTAACAAGATGGCTGTCTTGGCAGCCATATTGAACATCAAATCGGCACCATTAAATATATACATCTTCAGTGAAAATTCCATGTTGATATGACCATCCAGTAAGAAGTAGCAATAACACAGTTTTCATACTGGATGTGCGAGCAGCACCATTTCCATCTAGGATTAACTAAATAGACCATAGGTTGAATTGTGTGTAAAGTTTCATGGCAATCCTACATGTAGTTTAGGAGGAGAAGCGATAACAAACTTGTGCTAACGGACAGACGGATAACAGATCATCTCATAACCTCTTCTGGTCTGTGACACGTAGAGCTAAAAGCTAAAGACATACATGAAAAGAAGCAAGAAAATAATGACAAATAAAATTAAGCAACGCCCATTCCCTAACTCCATACTGTGCTGACTTCCTGAAATGTCAGATAGTATCGACCGCTTCCCAAAAATATCTGAAAATAAGCAATGAAATCTGCCCCTTAGGTCCTGTTAAATACTTTTTCACCACTGACTGTGGCGTCAAAACTGTATCTGTTCTTGAGTAAACCCGACGAAAACCTGCTTGTGATTCATCAATGACGTTCTTCCCCTCTGCTCAATGAATAAGTCTTCTCTTACACATTGAACTTTAAGATCTTATGTAATATTTATAGGGGATATGGCCCATAATTGTTAGAACCATTCGTGTAGATTGGACAAATTTATGCTTTCGCCCCAATATTTTGCTTTTCATATCAGTTCACTCAACGTTTAATACTCATTTTCGGGAATAGCTCTCGTGTCAACTTGACCAAAATCAGATCTCTGCTGTCCTACGTGAAGATCTGACGACGACCGCTTAAGGGTCATGTTCTGATGAACTTTGAATTAGCCAATGGAAATGCAGCTTTCAAAAATCTGAAAGTAAATCAAATCATTCGGGACACATTCATGCTCTTCATCCACACTGCTCAGTCTCCAAACGCAATGATATAAGACTTAATTTGATTGGTTGATAAAATTAGCGATTATAGTAATAACACTGGTTACCAGAATATGACCCCTAAGCGGTGGCTGTCAGATCTTCGTGTATAACAGTGGAGATCTGATTATAATCAGATTGGCACTCGTGTCAAGAAATCGGGATCATTTATGGGTCCAAAATTGTCAATCATACGAAAAATGAGGATTAAAAATCTCTCGCCCATGACATCAGTGAAGTAGAGTATAACTCATTAGTTCTAGCGCAGTCGTGTTTTTGTTTTGTTTTGGGGGTTTGGGGTGGGGATGGGGATAGGAACTTGTCAATTGTTAATGTCAGCTAGAAAACACGACTAAAATACAAACACCGTCCATTCACTTCTCTACCACACAACCATGATGATTAGATAAAACTTACTCATTTGATCCCAGTCTTGCATTTTCCCCCAAGAACATGTAGCAACTAAATGCCCCTTGTCTGTTTAACTGAGACATTTGCGTGGAGACTCTTCACTATCTGTTGTGGAAGATTAATTCGACTTTCCATTCTATTAATTATTTTATTTTCTTCACTGTTTATGCACATTCACTGTTTAAATGGACCTCCTCCAGTGTTGTAAGATGGTCACTCAGCTGCAAGTTCTGTATTAATCATTCTGTACCGAGTTTTTGGTCTCCTTTATTCTTTTGAATTTCTTCATGAAATGAACGTATATGATAAACTCTTTCATGAATGTTATTTATACCACTATGATTCCTTTCACTTCTTTCTTTCTTTCACAGCAAACGGTGATAGGCTACTGAAATCTTTCGCGAGTTTGTGGTAAGCAGTATTGGCGTAATTCTTTCGAGCTCAACAACAACGAGCCTAATTTTACATCATACCCCGACACCCACGAGACAAAAACAAATCGTTTAAAAACCAACATCATATCCTTTAAAAAAAAAAAAAAACTATTTTACAACAATGTGGTTCCTGGCTGAACAATACGTCATGCTAATTTTTTTAAAAAAGCAACAAAAAAGAAGAAAAAATAAAAGCCAAAACAAAATAACACAACCAACCAACCAAAAAACAACAACAACACCCTTTTCCCATGAAATAAAAAAAATGACATCAACAATGAAACCTTGATCTGACGTTGTTTTAGCATCTAATACATACGTAATTAGGACATAGCATCACCTGTCATAAGAGAGTAGCAACTATGCAAAAGATAGAACACATTCTTCCCGTATAAAGTCGTTTATAGGACGATTCCAACTGCAAACTGCACAGACCCAGATCTGACGTCGCATAATTGATCTGTGCAGTTTATTATGAGTAATCAGTAGAACAAACAACACAGGCCCTGATCTACAGACACATTATGCTACGGCAGATCTGGATCTTTGTTGTTGCAGTTTGAATCGAATTGTAAGTGAGTAAATACGGTAATTTAGATACTCTGGTTAAAAACTATTCAGCATAAAATACAAAAAAATCTTACAATTAAAACTTAACGCTTAACTATCAGACGTTAGTAACGAAAATTTATTCTCACAGCTTACAAGATGGCGTTACGCCCGACATCTGAGATAGTACACAAAATAAGCAAGGATTAGTATTTCTTGCCCAGTTATGACGTGTAACCTTTTTTAACGGATGGCTTTACATACAATTCTTGAAATTAAAACTGGACAATTCACTTTTACCTTAAAAACTGGACAATTCGTGTTTACCTTAAAAACTGGACAATTCGTGTTTACCTTAAGAACTGGACAATGCGTGTTTACCTTAAGATTTGGCTTGGCTTGATACTTTACGGCACAACAACACATGGAGGTTATTTAGTGCTGAGGCAATAGGACCAAAGTGCCCTGCCGAAGGTCAAACGACATTAGCTGACCCGGGATTGTCGTATAGTAGGATTCAAACCTGCATCGTTTCGGTCGCGAGTTCGGCTCATGGCTGTTGAGGTAAATACACGTCGCTAAATGAAGCTTTAAACCATAGAGCACTGATTCTTACGTTCAGTGACCGAAACGAACCATAATATAAATAGACGAGTCAGTCATAAAGTCGTTATTGGACTCAACTGTACAGTAATATTAATACTAGTACATTTTACAGTGACTAGTGCGTAATTTAAAACAGAGTAAAATCTTAAACGCTCTTTGTGTACTAACATTTAAAAACTAAACTGTACCACATAAAAAGATCTCTGATAACATCAGCTGAACATATAAATAAAGTTGCATATTTCACACATCTGTAAATAATATCTCTTTATAAGGTACGTGTAATACTAAACTTGTAGCGCTGTCTGTTAAGCTCTGGTTTAAAACGTATTTGACATGAAAGGCCCGAAACTGAGTATGAATAACAAAAGGGAAACGCGATACATTCGGTAAAGACAACGACACTGAAATCAAGCACGAACAGTTGCTACATTTTTTGTTTACCACAAACGTGTAAAAAACCCATACAGAGAAAAATATTAATGAAGTAAAGAAAGAATACAGGAATAAAAGACAGCCGAAGTGAAGAATTTAAAAGTGAAAGAGATCGTAGAAAACATATAGCAATCCACGACACAAGTTGGAAAGAAAACATATCCCTAGGTTCTTTGAAGTTTGACTATGCTAATTTCTCATAAAACAAATGCTATATTACATACCACAGGTTCTTATAGTTGAATCATCATGGTCGCAAAATTCTCTATCAGTAAGATGTCAGTATGAAGTATGGCTTCACCACTGCTTACAAAGATGGTATTGGGCAAGCTATTAGTAGTCGAAGTAATTCGTGTAGGGTTTGTTATTGCATTTCATCGACTTTATCTTGACGTAACTCCGATTAATTTTACAGTAATAGATCTGAGAAAGTCAATCTTATAGTCGCCCATAACAATACCATACTTTGTTTTATACGTGTCATTCATGATATTAAAAGAAGTTCAAAACTTTCCATAAATTGGGAGGAGAGTAGTTAGATCTGTATCCTGCCACTATTGCTACTTTATATGACGGCAGCGTAATCTCAGTCCAGATAAGATCAATGTAGTGACGGCGAAAGTTTGAATCGTTCAGACGTTTGCTAATTAATTATCGGAAACGTGTACCATTGTACCGTCTCCATGACAGCTTCTGTCTTTTCTAAAGTGTCTTAAAGCTATCTTTAAGTACAGTACAGTATATTATTATTCGTATCACATTATTTAATTTGTTTCAGTGTTAGCTATCGCACCGTATAGTATCTTTCCATACGTTACCTTAATCACTTGAAATCAATATATAAGGAGCGAACCAAGCAATCATATTCATCCCTATTTTGGACTGATTCATATTTCTTGTATTAAATCAAGTCTGCAGACGTATTTTATTTTGTATTTAGATATTACTTGAGAGGAAAAAACATTTGCTGGATTATTCAGTGGAAATAGAAAGCGCTCATTGGACTATACTATCATTCTTGAACTACTGTGAATTATTCAAAGGAATTCTGGACAGCATCATTTTGAAAACCTCACGATTCTCGGAAGACCCGTACTTTTCCGGTTCTGAAATTTTTACGAATCTTTTCATTCAATTGGACTTTAACAGAACTTTTTCAGGATAATTTTGGATTCACTTCATAATACTGTAAGTTCTCTCACATTTTCGTTTATAACATTGATAATTAAATTGGTTTCCTTTAAGTTTAACAAAACTTGTATTAACAAAACTTGTTCGTTTTGATTCTAATAGTTACTTAGTTTGTGACCAGAGCGTCATAATACTTATTAAATAAGTGTTTAAGTTCGATTTCAGCTAATGATAATATCAATGTTTACCTCTAATTTTCAGAAAAAGATGCTGTGATAGCCTGTATCAACTTTAAATCTCTGAGAAAGAAGTTAAAGATATTATTAAAACCATTTATTTCAATAAAGCCACATGGCGTAAGTTGTCAGATAATGCTTATTTGCGTCAGTGAAACGATAGGAACATCATTAACACTCTCTTTAACCGATCGTTGAAGGAAAGCATATGTCTAGATAAATGAAAACCTGCAAATATTCCAATTCCCCCCCCCCCAAAAAAAAAAATTATTTACATGAGGTTTCCTATTCTTGACCGATATCTGCTTAGCTTTGTCAAAATTTGATTTGAAGGATTCATTGTTAAACATGTATACTTATTTTGATAACAACTATCTTTTTGTCAAAAGTATCAATCAGGATTCCTTTACGTTCTCTCGACTGTTTTTCAGCTTATTGAACTTTATCATAGTATATGTAAATCACTGGAAAAAATTCAAAGTTCTTGTATCGTAGTTGGTAATTTAGCAAAATCTTTTGATCGTGTCTGGCACAGATGCTTATTATTTCAGGAAATCTGATTAAATGGCTTGACAATTATCTAAGGAACAGAAAATAAATGGTTCTTTTGCATGATACTTATCCACAAGAAACGATTACAAATGCTGGTGTGCAACAAGGATCCGTACTTGGGCCGCTCATTTTTACTAGTTACGGTAAACGACATTGCCGATGGCATGCGTTCCGTCACTTGTTTCTTTGCAGATGACCCATCTTTGCATTATTCATCCTCTTCTTGTGATAAAACAGAACTAATCATGAACAATGGTCCAATACAACTGCATAAATGGTCTGAGCAACGGTTCTTAAAGTTTAATTCAGAAGAAAACAGTGACTATGTTTTTCACGAACAAAAATGCAACAAATGTATCTGAACATTGAATTTAAAATACCGATCTTAAGTACGTGGATTCTCATCTTCATTTTGGATTACTACGTTTATCGAATATCAAATGGACTTGTCATACTGACAGCATTTTTAAAATATCATCATTTCGAACAGCCAATCTTACGAAGACTAAAATACATACTTAGCAGGCACATTTTATCAAAATTATATATAACTTATTTCAGGCTCATCTCGGAATATGAAAGTGTAGTCTAGAACGGATACCCACTGTCTTACAGTGCTCTGAAAAAGTATTTGTCCAAATGCCGAATCCAGTAAAATGGCAAGTTTTAGTCATATAGCCCTATATATTATCAATATAAGATTGCGACATGATATAAGCGCATTAAAAGTCTATCTTTATCGCGTTCAAATTGTTGACACCCGTTTTGTTCCTGCAGTGGGACAGAAACCATGCATTTTTCATGTTCTGTCCGAAGTCAGCAACCAACCGAGTTGCGATATTCAGCTTTCAGCTTAGATTTACCACTTCGGGAAAGGGACAATGCACATAAAAA